>ML106569.1:18149-131164 GCA_003697995.1 Taxidea taxus jeffersonii | reverse complement strand
GTTTAGTGCTCTGAATATATCATGCCAGTTCTTTCTGGCCTGCCAGGTCTCTGTGGATAAGTCTGCTGCCAATCTAATATTTTTACCATTGTACGTTACAGACTTCTTGTCCCGTGCTGCTTTCAGGATTTTCTCTTTGTCGCTAAGACTTGTAAATTTTACTATGAGATGGCGGGGTGTGGGTCGGTTCCTTCTGATTTTGAGGGGTGTTCTCTGCGCCTCCTGGATTTTGATGCTTGTTCCCCTTGCTATATTAGGGAAATTCTCTACAATAATCCTCTCCAGTATACCTTCTGCTCCTATTTCTCTTTCTTCTTCTTCTGGAATCCCAATTATTCTAATGTTGTTTCGTCTTATGGCATCACTTATCTCTCGAATTCTCCCCTCGTGGTCCAGTAGTTGTTTGTCTCTCTTTTGCTCAGCTTCTTTATTCTCTGTCATTTGGTCTTCTATATCACTAATTCTGTCTTCTGCCTCATTTATCCTAGCAGTAAGAGCCTCCATTTTTGATTGCACCTCATTAATAGCTTTTTTTATTTCAACTTGATTAGACTTTAGTTCTTTTATTTCTCCAGAAAGGGTTTTTATTTCTCCTGACAGGGTTTCTCTAATATCTTCCATGCCTTTTTCGAGCCCGGCTAGAACCTTGAGAATCGTCATCCTGAATTCCAGATCTGACATATTACCAATGTCTGTATTGATTAGGTCCCTAGCCTTCGGTCCTGTCTCCTGCTCTTTTTTTTGTGGTGAGTTTTTCCGCCTTGTCATTTTGTCCCGATAAGAATCCGCTGTTCTCCTTGTTAAGTGAACCTGGTCTTGGCTGTATTTCTTTGATCTTCTGGGGAGGGGCCTGTTGTAGTGATTCTCAGGTGTCTTTGCCCCAGGCGGAGTTGCACCGCCCTTACCAGGGGCTGGGCTAAGTAATCCTCTCAGGTTCGCTTTCAGGAGCTTTTTTTCACCCTGAATGCTTTCCGTAGAGTTCCGGAGGACGGGAATGACAATGGCGGCCTACCAATCTCCGGTTCAGAGGAGCCGAGAGCTAGGGGCCCCAGTCTTCAGTGTGCCTTCATAGAAAAGCGTTTAATCCCTCCGGTCTCCCCAGCCTCGTTTGCGCCGGAGACCGCGCGCATGCGCCCGCAGACCGCGCTCAGAGAAAATCGTGGGTAAGCAGTCCCGTCTCACTGGCTTCTGGGAGCGCTCCGAGCTCACCCAGCCTGTGACCAAGCGTCTCTGTCTCTGGCAGAGTCCCACCTGGAGTCTCCGAACCCCGTAGATCCCTGAGCTCTCCCGGGTCGGAGTCTCCCCGGATCTTGTGGGGACCCCTCGCACAGAGCACCAGCCCGTGCCACAGACCACTAGGAAACCTCGGCTCTGTCTCCGCAGCCGACTTCCCCGCTCTAATACCTGTGAGCTCTGCGACACTCAGACGCCCCCGATCCTTCTGTGACCCCGCGGGACCTGAGTCCACGTTGTCCCGGTGAGGTCTTCACCCCAGTTTAGCCTCTGGAGTGATGTCCCTCCGTGAAGCCGACTTTTAAAAGTTCTGATTTTGTGCTCCGCCGCTTGCTGGGAGCCGGCCCCTCCCCCTGGGGTCTATCTTCCCGTCGCGTTGGATTCACTTCTCCGCTGGTCCTACCTTTCAGAAAGTGGTCGATTTTCTGTTTCTAGAATTGTTTTTCTTCTCTTCGATCTCCTGTTGGATTTGTAGGTGTTCGGAATGGTTTGATAGGCTATCTAGCTGATCTCCTGCTGGCTGATGTCGTCTCAGCCTCCTACTTCTCCGCCATCCTGACTCCTCCTAGAATTGTTGTTTTTCTTCTCTTCGATCTCCTATTGGATTCGTAGGTGTTCGGAATGGTTTGATAGGCTATCTAGCTGATCTCCTGCTGCCTGATGTCGTCTCAGCCTGCTACTTCTCCGCCATCTTGACTCCGTACTCAACTCTTGCCATTCTTGAATACATCCACTCCTTTATTGTTACATATAGTTTTTCCAGTTTCTCTGAAAACTTTCTTCTTTACATAAAGTTTGTAAAATTGACCATATTCCTGCATATACACAAAATGCTATACAGAGAGAAAGGGTTCAATAAGAAAATAAATAACACACTCATGGAAACAATTTACAATCATCTCCCACTTCATCTGTGATCTTACCAGCTCTGGCCAAGTTATGATCCACACATGACCCTGCCTATATGTCACACGTGACATATAAATAAGTACAGGTGATTACAACAACTAATTCAAAACTGCAGCCTAATCTAGAAGAAAAGCAAGGAAAAAAAAGTTTTCTTTCCCTTTTTAAAGTTTAAATCAGCTAAACTAAACTTCCTCCAGGGCTGAATGATGTTGGTGGGATGTACATCACAGTGAATGTTACTACAGCTGAGAGAGAAGGGCCTGAGCAGTCTCCAGTAGGCCAGCCTGAAACATCCCACTTTAGGGTTGCATCCCAAGCCCCAGAAAAAGCTACTATTCAGTGACTAAGGCAGGACTCAAAGCTTGTCATGTAAATGGAGCCAACTATATATTTAATTGATGTTTTGACTCCATGCCACATTCGCTCCCTAAGAAGAAAAAGATCACTTCTTTTTAGCAAGTTCCCCACAATGCACTGCACTCTGAAAGCACCTTCCTTTAAATGATCTGCGTGGCAGACAGTCCTTCGGTTCAATTTGTGGCTGCACACAAGCAGATTGCAGGAGGGATTCACTGACCAAATAACCTTTTGAACTTTGTGGGAAGGTCAAGCTGTAGCTGCCCCAGCCAAACATTTCTACTTGCCTCCTTAGAAGCTGCTCAGGAGACTCTCTTTGGGTGCAGAAAGAGCAAAATGCATGCATCTCCTAAATTCTTCTGGGGGTTTGCAGGATGCTCCCTAGGGCAAAACGCAAATAAATGGACAAGGTGCATAATCTGAATAATCTTTGAGGATGAGCCAAGCCTTGTCCTTTTGTCAGGAGGAATCATCTAGAATGAGTCTGGTATCCTGGAGTGGGTCCAGAGTAAACAGCCCCTGAAGGCAATGCTCTATAAATGCCCAGGATCCGGCTGTGCTCTAACATACACACAACACTCACTCACTGGCTCACTCACTCACTCACACAATGCAACGTGCAGCAAAAACACCACCACCAAATCCTCAGGAAAACAACCAGAAAACCATTGGCTGCAGCCTGCCAGACTCAGAGAATGGACAATCAGAGGCAGAAAGTTTCAAGTCCATGAATATTCAACAAGAATCAATCTAAGTACTTTTGGAAAGCTCCCGATTGGCACTTCCAGCCTATTCCACAGTTACCTTCTTTCCAAAACATCTGATAGGGAAGCTTCTACTTCCTTTCCCAAAGAATGCTGGATGTGTGCTACATTTTCCACATCAACCGTGCAAAACAATGACCACCCCCCACCCCTGGCCCCATTTCTTAACTAAGATACTAAATCTGTGACTAAGGAAGCATGAATTTTATTGAAGGTTTTTAGCTCTTCTAAGATTTAAAATAATAATGACAGTAAATAACTAAAGTAGATAAAAATTTTTATTTAAGAAGTTAGGATATGAGCACTTAAAACTTGAGCATTTTGCCTTTTAGAACTTCAAAAGGTTTGGCATATGTTGTCTGCTAGCTCACACAGATTTCAATATAGAGCCCTATCCAATGAGCAGGGATAGGGGTTCTTTATTCGATAGCAATGGAGGCTCAAAGTGAATAAACAACTTAGGAAGTTTGCACTGTTTCCTTTTACCCAGGTTTATGATCATTATTAAAATCATCTATGCTTCTAAATAAACATAAAAACAGAGAAATTTAAAATTTTTTTGCATAATTAAAAACCAGAACAGAACAGAATAAATTTTGAACAGAGGAAAAGGGCGTGTTTAGCCTGAAAGGGCAGGTTTTACTTTCAGGCAGATGTACACAACTAGCTGGGGCATCAGAAAAGCTACCTGGCTCTCTCAGTCTCATATGATCATCTGTAAAACAGGCACAACAATATCTATGTTGCAGGATTGTTATGAGAATCAGAGATAAAATATTCAAAATATTCAAAGCCTCTGGAATATGGTGGAACCATAATAAATGGTAACTATTCACATTTGGAATATTTTCTTTCAAGGGGGCATTAAGGTATCGGTTATTTGGATTTTACATGTAATTAAAACTATTTTTTATATACAATGTTCTATCACATTTACAGACATATACTCGTTATACCCAAACTCTTTACAGACATACATTGCAGAATAGAAAGTGCATATACCCTCTTCCACCTTAACAATTCCCATTGTCAAACATACATGTGGTTTCCCATCTCCACTCCGACAAATAACGCTGTGATTAAAATCTTCATGCTAAAGCTTCATCTGCATTGAATTCTTGGGATCAATTTCCAGAAGTAGAATTACTAAGTCAATAGCCAATGATCTTTGGGTCCTAGTTGCTTTCTAAAAGAGTTATAGCAATGCTCACAAGCAAAAAGCAGTTGAGAAGAGGTTCTGCACTCTTTCTACTCTCTGCCTTCATCACCCTGGGAATCTGTGAAAATGTGATCACAAAGAGAACAACTTCTGGTTTTGACTTCTATTTCCTTGATTACTAGTGCAGTTGTAGTTTTCCAAATATTTCTTAGGTTGAATTGCAAATTGTTCTTTTCCTTTCTCATGTTTATTTTTTTTTTCCTTTCTCATGTTTAAAGTTTAATGTTTTTCCTACAGATTTGTATGAGTTCCTTACTTACATGAAAAATTTTAACCTTGCTGAGTGCACCTCAACAAAATGGGCAGGGACAAATAAGGCAGAAATGACCGTAAGAGAAAGACAATATTACAGGTCAATAACGAACCTCCTGTGTCCTCAGTAGAACTGGGTCTCATGATTTCTTCAACTCTCTGAAGCTGTATAGCATCCAGAAAGTAAGAAAACAAGAAGACAACCAAGTCACTAATATGTTTTGAATACTAAATGTGACTCTTCAATCTTTTACGCACCAAATATTTATTGAGCAACAACTCCATGTCAAGCTTTGTTCTAAATGTCAGGGATACTACAATGAAGAAAAGAGACAGGATCTCCACTTTCATGAAACTTATTTATTGAATGTTTCCTAAATGTCAAGTGTATTTCCAGAGGCCTTCTCATCTCTGGCATCAATAACTCTATGTAGTAAATATAATTATTTATGTTTTTCAAATAAGAACACTAAATCTCAGATAGGTTGGTATATTTGAAAATACCAGCAGCAGACAGCAAGTAGTTCAGTGTTAGAGCAAGGCTGTGAACCCGGGCACACAGGCTCTAAAGCCCACGTGGTTTTCACATTCCTAATAAATAAGCTAAAACCCCAAGTACAGGCAGTCCTTGCACTGTTGTGCAGTATTGTAAAAATGATATGCAGACTGAAACTGTGCAAAATGATCTTAAAAGAAACACTGGGGAAAATTACAATTGGTTCATGACCTTTAGAAATTTTTGTCCAAATATTAAAAACACTCTCACTGTCAGTTATAAATGTATAGGGAAATGAAAAAATAGTAAAATAAATATTTAGCACACTGTAATTTAGTTAATTGGAAATATTGAGAATTGAAGTATTTTTATTTCTTGTAAAAATTTATCTAGGGTAATTAGAGTAGTGTCTGCCTTCTTGTCATATAACTTACAACACAGAGCAAGTACCTTTTCCATGCCTTGGTAAATTGTCAGTCTCCTTTCTAAATTTGGGTCAGCTTCACCATGTTATGCTTTGCACTTTTAATGCTGTGAAATATCTATGTGTCCTTTTGATATGATTTTTTGCTGGCATCATGTCTTCTTGGACATCTTCACTGTTTTATAATTTTCCTCATTTATGGTGGTAAATTCACTTCTACTAAGTTCCTTTGGCTGCCTATCTTGAATCTTTAAAATGGCTCCAAGGTTAACCTTCCCAGGCTCAGTTATATTTCCTAAAATCCATTTACATTCAATTTGAATTTTACTTCCTACCTTATCACTTTTCCTTTCTTTTTTCTTTTCCATTTTTGTTAGCCAATTCATTTCACTGATTATCTTGTAAATTGTCACATGGGTTATCACTGAAGACAAGAAGGCAATACAACTATACAGTTTGCTGTCTGTGGGTAAACTGAATAACAGATGCACAGTGACCAATCACCAACTGAGTTTGAAAGAAATGACATAATTGGTAAATAACTAATCACAATGCACATATTTAAGAAGTGATTTGTATACTGACAAATTAGCAGCTAAGTTCATACTCTTTGTCAGTACTCACAGTTCATATGCCATGGTAACTGAAATTTTAACTGTGTTGTTAGAGGGGGCTGCTTTTATTTTACTAAAGTAACTGAACTGTAATGACTGAAATGCACACATACTGGATCCTACAAAATGAGGATTACCTGTGTTGTCTTTGGGCCTCTTGGAACTGGGTCTTACATAAATGTACCAGTGAAATGATAGCATATTTTTAAAAAGGCAACATTGATTTTATCTCTCTAGGTTGTCCCCCACCCCCAACAATGTATGTAAAATAGTAGGGTGTGGCCACAGAGAGCACTATTATTTAATCATTCAGTTGAAAACCCAGCCCATATACCTTCTCTCCTCACTCCAATGGATCTGCTTTTCTAGAATAATTCCATTTAGTTCACAAAGCATAGTGAAGATATTTCCTGTCTTCATGAAAAACACTTTCATCCTCTCCATGCCCCAGGGAGGAAATGGAAAGAGAATGCTTATCCATCACAACAGGATGTAGAGCTGTGTACCTGGGTATACCCCCCATGCCTCAGATTTAATGAGCAATCATAACCCAGGCACAGATCTAAGCAATATGCCATATGTGCAGACCCCAAGAGAAATGAGAACAAGCCTGAAGGAAGTTAGGCAGGACAGCCAGCCCCAAAGATACTGAATATTCTTTGCCACAACATTCCATTTCCTTTGTAGCCTGGTTTTCATGGGATTCTATATATGTCAGTGTGAGGCAAGGGGAAGATGATGGTTGAGGGACAGAGGAATCTGCCTGTGTCTCATCCTGGTGCAGACATAATTGTTAAAGTAAGATGGGGGACATCAGGAGATGGAGGTGCATGAAAAGGGAAGTATTAGGGGAGCCAGGATCAGAGTTCATCCTAAGACCACTGTAATTGGACAGAAGTATATAGTAAAGAGCAAGTATCTTTGTTGGGGTTTCCTAGAGGCTGATTCCGAATAGTAGTTAATTTGAGTGGTAATGTCAGGAAGATCAGGAGAGTGGAAAGATGGAAAGCAAGGAAGCAATACAGAATATGCCAATGAGCAGGTCGCTAATGTGAGGAGTCAGGACTCAGTTGTCCTGGGATCTCTGTGGGGTGAGAGGAAAATACCTCAGAGTTGTTGCACCCAAGGAACAAGAAAGCTGTTGAGGATCGCTCAACCTCCTGGCTGAGGGCTGCTTGCTATCTTGTAACTTCTAAGCATGTAGGATCTGCCTTGCATGCAGCAGAGCATACCCTTAGAGGCAGAGAAAGCCTGGAGGTAGACAATCACAAATTTGCACAGTATTAAACCATCGTACAGTATAAAATCATCTGGATTTTACAAAGTGGTGAGTATGAACATGGGTAGGGCATCAACAGTGTCTGCTATTGGGTTATAATTATGGGGTAGGTGTTGTTCTAAGCACTGTGCATGTATTAACTCATTCATACATGTAAGCCAATAGCAAGACAACAAGGTAGGTACTATTATCATCTTTTTATAGATTAGGCACAGAGAGGTTAAGTAACTGTCCAAGCTCAGTGGCTAGCAAGTGGCAGAGGAAAAATTATAAACCATGCAGTAAGCCTCCATGTAAGCTCTATACCATACTACCAACACCCACTGCAATGCATGCTTGACCTTCTCTACTTCCTTTGTTTTTCTCCAAACTTCTTAGATACTTAAGATTTACTGTACAGCTATGGAACAACTTCATTTTTAAACAAGATAACAGAAGAACATTTAGGGGAGCAAGACACTTTCCCCAACATCCCCAACATAATAAAGTACCAGCCAACTCTGGACAGGATACCTGAGCTTCCAGGTAAGAAAGAAACACTCTTCTCTTATTCAAGCCACTGTGTTTGGGAACCTTGTCATTATAATGGCCCAAATCCATATCCTAAATAACGCAGAGAATAATGTTGGAGGTTTAGTTACAGCTCCTAGACACCAAACACAAAAGAAGATATGTGGAACCAGCCCTGCCACAACACTAAGAGCTTATACAGGAGGTACTGAGTTAGCATCTATATACCTTCTTTCCCGCCCCAGTTGTGCATGTTTCTTCTCTTGCTTTGAGTAAAGAAAGGCTCAGCCTCTTCTAGAATTTCCTTTCCTTGTACGGGGAGCTGGTACAAGAGACAACATGATTGAGTCTTCTTTGGCTCCTTCACGAGTCACTGCTTGATTTTGAGTCTGACTTACCAAACCAGTCCTGAGGTCTCAGTGCCCAGAGCTGTCAGCAAACCTCCTACTCCCTGTTTTTGTTGGCTTGTGTCACTGTGACACGCTGGAGGTGTTGACTAAAGCTGTTTACTGGCTTAATTTAAAAACACCTCAAGGTGTTCTTAAAATTCTGCTTTGAGCAGCAATATGGAATGAGGCAAGAAAATAATGGCGATAAAGAGAATATAACAAAATTGTGTTGAAATCACATGGAAGAGCATGAAGGAACTTTTGAAAAAGTTATGTTATTTAAAACCAATCTCTCTCTCTCACATGCACATGTATGTGTAAACATATTCAAAAACATACATATATGAATATGTACACACATATATAACTTCAGGAGATCTTACTGATTTTATGGAGCTCAGCCATCCATACTACACACCATGTCTCAGGCTATGTGCAACTCCATAGCATATTCTTCTAGGTTAAGTAAACAACTAAAAAACAGACTGAAAATATTACTTTGATGTGCTTGAAAAATAGTAGCATCTAAAATCAGATTCCTGTTGTAAGAGCCACCACATAAGCATCCCTGCTGACTTCTGTAGGGTCAAGGACAATCTGAGAGTGAGATATGGGCAGAACCAGACCATACAAAGTAGAGGCTAAAAATCTGCTGATGGAGAATCACGAGCTGCCCAGGTTAGAAAACCATCTCTCCAATCTCCAGGAAACAGGCTCAAAGAGAAGATCACACCCTAGCCAGCAGCAGAGTCAGGGCCCAGATCTCTTCTCTTCAACTTTCTGGTCTCCCTGTTCTCCTACCTGTACTTTATGACGGAGCACTGCAACACCACATGAGAGGGAAAGTCCTGAGACACAATCCCTTTCTCTCCACCACCCTCATATTGCCTTATCATGCTGCCTTGTCACCTGCCTTACCCACCTCTGACCCACAGGGCCTGGCCACCCATCTTGGTCCTTGCAGGTTGGGATCACTAAGAAGAGGAAGTTAAAAGGGAAGTCAGGAGAGGAGTGGGGCATGCTCTTTGCAAGTGGGGAGGCTCAAGTAACAATGACAGGAGTGGTCCCGCAGCCCAAGAGCAACATCCAGGCATCCATGTCTCTGCCTCCCTCCATGTGCTGACACACAGACTCTTTATCTCAGATTGAAGCTTTCAGCACTAAAACCTACCATCTATGTCATCTTTTCCCTACAAGTTGAAGGAACACTTGTGGGGAAGAAAGAAGTGCTCCTAAGAATCACCTGAATGGAGGCTTATGACGCAAGCTTTCTGGGTTTTGTTCTTTCTCTGGAGTTACTCTGTAGGAGAAGAGCTTGCTGGAACCAAGGCACTGACAATCTCCAGCCCCTAGGTAGGCACAGATTGCCTTATCAGAGTGACCCACAAAATGCCAATATTGATGGGACAGTTCTTTCTTTCTACTTGGAAAAGAAAGGTCTTGTCCCTGATATGCTAGAAAGGGAGAGGGCAGGAGAGTGGACAGTCCAAGCACATGTTAGTAGCAGTAATGGCATCCAACCCTTACCCCAGCAGCATTTCTCAATGTAACATTTAATCATTGCTTTAAAAGTTACTACAATTCCACAAAACATTTAGGAAAATATTATCATGATTATCTTTCAGTAGTGGTTCTAGCTTACAACTTTAAAATACAATCACATGGAAGTAGGCCCTGCAAAAGACAAAAATGGAGGAAACTAACATGTTGCACATTAGCACTGGTCTATATCTTCTTTTGATCAATCTAAATATGTTTTAAAGCACTTTTCAGGGGGAACCAAAGATGTGTAATGTTTATACTACCACACCCCTAAATCTGATTCTCAGCTCTGGGTCACTAGGTTGATTAATATTACTCAATTCAGGCATACTTGGAAAATAAAGCTAAAGGACTGACAAATTTGGAAGATATAAAATGGATCCTTATATGTATACAAGTCTAAATTTTGTTCAATAACTATAAAAAGGGGAAAATTAAAGAAGGAAAGAAATCCTAACACTCCCATATGCTATGTACTATTATTAGTCCATTTTATAAACTGGGCTGTCCAGCCTGGTTTGGTACTGCCCTGAGGCCACTGAGATACTTACATGGCAGAGTCAAAAGGCAACCCAAGAAAGTCTGACTCTGGACTGTCTGCTCCTAACCCATATGCTATATTGTCTCTCAATGCTTAGAATATCCTTAAATGTAGCATTTTTGAGATGTGTTCATTCATATATATTTAGTGATGATGTGTCTATGACAAGCATTTCACACTAGTTGCTAAGGATACAAATAGTTGAAAATGACCAGATTCCTCTTCTTTGGAGTTTACATTCTAAATATTTAGAATTAGGCTTGCATAAAACAAAGAATAATTGTAGAAATAAAATTAATGTAAGTTGTGATAAAGGTTATGAAAAAAAGTTAAGACCCTAAGATATTAAATAATGGAGAGGACTCTCTTTACGTAAGTTCTCCATGGAAAGCTTGGCCAGAGATTACAAGACCAGTAGTTTATTTTGAGAAGTGACCCCAGAGAAGAGAAGTGGGGACTAGGGAAAGGAAAAGAAAGAAGGAAGAAAAGCTGAAACTAGGGTAGAGGTTCAAGTTGCTCACTTCTATGGTCCACGGGGTTGATCCTGCTGGGACACTAAGCAACTGTGTAGAATGCTTCTCAAAACTGTCTACCCAAGGGACAAAAGGGAGAAAAAGCATTGGCCCATTAGCTTCTATTGGTCCTGGGTTGTCCATTCCTGCCCACTCCCAGGCTGCACATGTGAAGTTCCTACTGTAGTATCAGAAAAATGCTGAAGTCTCTGGAACCCTGGAGCAGAAACTGAGAGAAGCCAAGTGTAGCTGAAGCTATCAGGTGACACCTGAACAAGGCTGTTGCTACCACAATGGCTGGAATAAGAGGTGGGCTGAGAGGGTCTGAGACAGGCACAAAGATGATCTGATTAGGTGGGTGGGTCAGAGTAGGCCACTGTGGAGGAGGCTTCAAAGCTGAGATCAGGGAACAGAGAGCTAAGAATAGCAAGATCTGGGAGGAGAGCATTTCTAGGCACAGGAAACAGCATGTTAAAAGACCTTGAGAAAGAGCTTGCATCTTTCAGGAACCAAAAAATCAGGGTAGGTGTGGTAAGGAAGGGAGTGAGGCACCCAAGATGTGATAGTAAAAAGGACAGAGGCCAGATCATGCAGAACCTTGGAGGGCATGATCAGAATTATATTCTAAGTTAATATGAACTCATTAGAGGGTCATAAAAATGCACCCTCCTAATCTCCAAGAACCACAGGTATGAAGCTGAGAAGTCATGCTACTCTGAGAAGGATAAACTGGTTGACAGTACCACCGGCCAAAGATCCATACTGGGGCCCAAAGTGAAGACTTTCTTCCAAGTTGGGGCAGGGGTGATGGTTTGTCTTGGGCTGTACTGCCAGGCTCAAAAGGCAAGAATCCAGTCAACAAGACATTGTCCTGGGAACAACTTAGAACAAAGCTGGGATGGGACCAGGAACAGGATAGATAGATAGATACTGCCTGGGGAACTCTTAGTGGTCAGAATGCCTTATTTTCCTTTGTCTGCTGTTAGCATTTATCATCATTTTAGAAAAAAGTCCCCAGTGTCCAAGACCTGGAAGAACAAGAATTCTGAAAGGAACTCTGGGGCGCCTGAGTGTCTGGGTCACTTAAGCAACCGACTCTTGATTTTGGCTTAGGTCATGATCTCAAGGTCATGGGATGGAGCTCCCTGTGGGGCTCCATACTCAGCAGGGAGTCTGTTGGAGATTCTCTTTCCTCTCCTTCTGCCCTTCCCCCACTCTAAAATAAATAAATTTTTAAAAAGGGAAGGGTAGGAAGGCAAGGGAGGGGAAGAAGGAACTCTGCACTGGGAGCTCCTCTCTGTCATTGAGGTGCATTTTCATCCTCCCTGAGAAGTCTTTCTGATCTCTGCAACTGCTGTGCTGGGCCCAAAGGAAGGCATTAACATTCTGATCCAAGCCTCAACAAAACCCCTTTCCCTTGATGTATCTGTTGAACAAGAATTGCTTGTCTGTTTATTTAAACATATTTGCCACATGATTAATGAGTAACATGAAACACTTACACCTGGGAATCATTAAACCCATCATTTCCATTTCCCTTGCCTGTCTGACCTTTCCTTAGCTTACAGGTACAGCACTGTATATCCTATCCTGTCTCTGTAATACCTTTTATGGTTGTGTTACTCAGAGTAGGCTAGATGTTAACAAGAGTAAAATTTCAGCAGCTTAACCAACAGGTTTACTCTCATTGCTGTCACAGTCCCATGCAAGATTGCAGTGAAATTCCACGCAGTGATTTAGGGATCCAGGCTCATTCCTTCTTACAGTTCCACTTTCCTCTGAGTCTTTGGAATCATCTCCATTTGGCCAGCAAAGAAGCAAAGAGAGCTTCTGGAAAAGGTGCCTGGTCTTCAGTGAGGAATGCTGAGTCTAATGAGAACTAGTCTCATCTCCCAAGCCCTGTTTTGCCCTGACGCACAGAGAGTAAGAACCACCACGAGTGGGAAATCCAAGAAGAGAGGACCTTGGATACCACTGGGTACCAGCAGCCTCCACCACAGTGATGAAAGAAAACGAAGCACCTTCTAACTTTTATGACAAATATGGAAACTGTACATGTGCTGTATTATGTAATAAAGGGGAGGGATAAAGGCATATGCTTAACTTCCTAAAATGCATAGAGCAACAACATGGAGTACTCAAGTACTCAAGTACCTGGGCATACCTGAAGAATAGGGTTCCCTTCCATATTTCCTAGATGCTAGAGAGCCATCTCCCCATAGGACTAATCTCTACCCTATACGGTGACCCTGGAGAACAGTCAATGACTTGACCTCTTTTTCCCTTCTTCACCCCTGGCAAGCCCCAAGTACTGAGCACAAACCTTTCTCTTGTTGGCTATCTTCCCCCAAAGCAAAGAAGCTCAGGGAGAGGGTTCCCTGGGCTTCCAGTCCCATCAGTCCTTCATGCAGCCTCTGACAAGTCTGAGTCCGAGGTTCATGTGCTTTTTGGTCTTTCCTGGACATCATAAGCTCTCTGAGGACAGATGAGCTGGTGTCTTCTGTGTGCACAGCACAGAGAGCACCACAGCTATTAACTGCCTGACAATGAATGAGTAAAGGAACAAAGATGCACACTACAGTGCCTTGGTGGCCTAACCATTCCCAGACAGGTGGTAGAGAGGTGACATATTGTTTCTAAAACAACTGTTCTGGTACATATGGGTTTTTATTTATACAACTTACTATGCTTCTGATCTCTCCAAATCTGACATTTTCCACTTAACAACTAGAGGTTAATATTCACCAGCACCGTAGGGTGAAAAATATGATCATATTCCACCACAATGATTATTTATGATTCCTACTCAAATAATAACAATATTCCTTTTGAAAAAGTCCAAACAAGATTGCTCCTGCCATGTGCTGCCAAACAACAGTGGAGAGCCTGGTAATCAGACACCTGAGTTCTTCACAATGTAGCAATGAATGATTCTTTTCTTTCTCTGTTTGCTGTTCTTTTCTAGTCCTGCCTTCCATTTCACAGCTTTGTTAAACATCCAGGTCAAGGTCAGAGCAAGGAACTATTTCAGGGTGGGAGGAACTGAATTTGGCTTACACAGGGCCTCTCCCCATTGAAAACACTTAGCATCCAGCCAAGGAGTCTGTCTCTAGATTCCAGCAGAGAAGAAAAAAACAAAAAACAAGAGAACCTCCCTCAAGAAAATGTCAGTTTTGCTTTGTTTTGCCCCAAGCTAATCCTGTTTCGGGTTACAAGGCTGTAGTTCCTTGCACAGAGGAAAGTACTAAACCTGAACTCTAGTTCTAGCCCTTACTTCAATGCTCCTTGACCTTGTCCTGGCCACTTCATCAGCGTTGCCTTACCCCCTGCCCCATCCTGGCTCCAAATTGCCACCCTCCAGCATTCTCTCCTTACAGTAGTGCTGTGTGTAAGTGCTGTGTGTAACACGAGGGGAAATTCTCTAAAACTTCAAACCTAAGTGGTCTTCATTACAAGAAGCCACTAGTACCAAAGAGAAACCCCAAAGAAAGGGGTTTCTGGGAATGAGCCTCAAAAGTCTGGCTTCCAGTACTTGTGACATTAAAAGTCTAAAACTGACCTAACATGACCATTAAGGAGTGGGAACATGGGAATATACAAGAATTCACCCCTTACCTTGAAGGCATGAAAGTATCCACAAAATCTCCTACAGGAAGCCATGGGAAACCATTCTGTGCCCAGTCCCCACTGTAGGGATTTACTCTGGTTTCATGGGAGCCATCTGTAGCACTGGCATCCATAAGTTGTTGAAGCAAATAAGCCTGATCCTACTAGTGAGGGGAAAGGGAAAAAAAAACTCCCTTTTGGAGATGCCAGTCACAGTATATATTGTGAAAAGAAAAGCCATCCTGAGAAATAGTCAAGGCCATTTTTCCAATACTTTGTTCAGACCGTGATTACACATGGTGCTGCAGCCATGTCACTTGGGGCAGCGCAGGCTTCCTTGAGAAGGCACACTCCGGAGGAGAGCAACTGAATCAAATAGTGACTTTACCTCTTTGGCACTGTGTGACATTGAACACCCATATCACGTCCTGCGCTCAGAAGCTTCTATACAATGGAGTTCCCACATGAACCTAATTGATCATATTTTGAGACAAAAGAGAAAAAACCTACATAATGTTTTTAGCTCTGTGTCTGAACAGCACATGCCAACCACTTTATGAATGTTACCTATTAACAATAATAATTATAATAATAGGGCTCATGAAGAACAATGTCATAGCCAGGGAACTCATGAAAAATGACCAAAAGAACTAATCTTATTAACTCCTTTTGGCCCTAAAGCATTCTAATAGATAACCTCAATCTTAGTACCTATAACATGTCACTGTACTCTTTGTTTACTTGTTTATATCCCCACTATTCTGAATCTCCTCTCTTCCATCACTTTATCACAATATCTCTCTAGTACATTTCCTATAGAATCTTTGTTGAGTGACTAGAAAGTCAAATCATAAATTAATTAGTGAAAGAGTAAACAAAAGAAAGAACACTCTTTAGAAGGGAAAATTTGTCTTATTAAGCCAAAGCAATTGTTTCTTACACAAATTATTTCTAGAAAAATAGCATTTTGCTTATTTATTATGAACTGTTTTCCCTTTCCCTCCTCTGTCTGTCAGGATCACAAAGTCCCAGATTCAGAGTAATTTGACAAGAGTTATTTAGGTGAAAGATTTTTGATGGGATTTTGATGGGATGAGTCCATTTTCAACCTGGTTGTGGCCTGCAGATGTGGAAGCTAGGAACTTCGAAGTGGACAAAAGGAAAGAGAGGTGGTAACTGCACAAATGAACATCTTACTACACAACTATCTGGGTCTTTGAGGAGTGAACACCCTCAGCTTTCTAAAGGACTAGGAGCCAGCAGAGTGAAGCAATTCTTGCCCTGTTCTTGCTCTCATTCTGTCAGTGGGCTGTTGCAGCTCATGGCAGATGTGATGCCAGGGGGCCCAGTTCAGTCTGTAGAAAGTTGTCTGATCCATTAGAACAGTTGCCATAGATATATTGAAAAGTACCAGAATCAGCTTCAGCAGTTTATCAACTAACGGCAGGCCATTATCTCAAACTGGAACTTAGGAATTTATTGAAATCATTATTCAAGCTTATTCAAATGAATCTGAGTTCCTACTAATAGGACTAGCTATATAATTTGCAAATCCAAGTACAAAAGGAAAATGCAGAATCCTCTTCAAAATTTATTAAGCGTCTCAGGATGGTAACAGACCAGTAACCTGAGCACGGGCAATGGCCCAGGTCAGAGGCTCTAAACCCAGCCTTGCCTGCCAATGACAACTCCCTAAGTCAAGCACCAGCTACATACAACTCCTCCACAGTAGGCCAGCCCCTGCAGTAGAATAACAAAAAACTGACACCATTAAAACCGCAATGTCATCCCTCTCCAAAACGACCACACTGCCTCACAGCCTCCATCAGATGGCCAGTTTCCACTAGTGGTTTCCCTTACAAGTCTTCAGTGTTCACAAAGCAATTAAAGGGTATCAAGCATGCCCCCCCACACACACACTGCATCTTAAGTCCTACAGAAATACCACCCTAATATGTGCAGTTGGTGTTGAATGATGTGCCTGAGTGGGGGTGTCAAGTAGAAATATCACATATCAAAGCTAAAGAAGCTAAATTCAAGGTTGCAAGCCAAAATCCCACGGAAACACTGTTAGGAGACACGCCCCCGAAGTCTCTGCCTCACACAGTAAACTGCACAAGGAAACTGCTTTCTGAATATTCCCTTCAAAACTCGGGAGTGGGGCGGGGGGATAAATTCTGAAATGGCCGTAATTGCAGAGTGTAAAGAGAAGCTGAGATAACAGGCAGCAGGGGCGGAATTTCATTCTCGATGGTGGATAATTTGATAAGAAACCTGGATTCTGAGCGGCCGCACAATGGCCTATTTATCCAGCTCTCACGCACCACCCGCAGCCGGGGCTGGGAATCACGGGGGTGGCAGCTGTCCCCGGAAAACGGCGGCGCTCCGGCACAAGAAAGCCAGCTGATAAACTGATCTGCAGACAACGCTTCTTCCTTCCTGGGAAGCAGCCACAAAGGCAGCCAGCTGACCTCGGTCGAAAGCTGTTCCTCGGCCGGGCCAGGAGAGAGAGAGGGGCGGGAGGAGGGATAGCGGCGGGGTAGGGGTGGGAGGAGGCAGGGAATCGCCTACCCCCACCCCCGCATCCCCGGCTTCCCAGTTTCCTTTGGCAAAAGCATCACGCGGCATGATTCTGGCAGAGCCCACGCTAGCACCGCTCGGGCTCCGAGTCTCTCCAAGCCCGGCAGGCGGCGGAAAGGCGTCGGCGTCCCCACCCCCACCCCCTGCCCGGTCCCTCCGCCGCTCCGCAGCGGCCGATAGGCCCTTCCGGCCCGGCCTGGGAACGAGTTTGGTGCGGGGAACGGGAACCAATTGGCAAGGCCCTCCCCGGCAGTCCCCTGGGGTGGCCCCTCCCTACAGCCTGTGGTCAAAAGCAAAAAGAAACACAGACATTTGTGTCACCCTATTAAGCACACAGGGCTTTGAATGGTGCACCAGGCTTAAAAGGTTCTCATCCTCCCCTTGGCAGGGCGGCCGAGTAAATACAATAAAAAGCAGGCAGAAAGTTCCTAAAATTTCCCCCTGAACTTCCCTGGAGACAGAGAACCTTAATAGTTAATTTCTTTCCTTTTCCTCTCTCTTTCTTCTTCTTTCTTTTTCCTGTGATAACATCTTATTTTCATTTTTTAAAAAAGACAATTAAAAACACGGGTAGGAGGTCAGATGGAGGATTTTGAGATGCTCCAGGCACTCCCCAGGAAGTTGTTTTGGGGAGAGTTGACCCAGCAGCTGGTCCCTGCTGCTCTAAGATGTGTGCTTTCACTTTTTCACTCCCCAAATGATTTGGTTTGGAGTCTTGAAAGCCTTGGAAAGAACTGCCTACAGAAGAAAAGTTCTGGAAAGGGCACTCCCCCAGAGAGCAGAAACCCAGGGGAAGAGGAACTAGCTCTGTGAACTTGGGGACCTCTGCCTGCTGGCTTGGGGTGGGGGGTCTTCAGGCCTCCAGACCTCCAGGCTGCAAATGGAGTGGTCAGCTGGGAGCCAGGATGCCCTTGATCTGCTTTCCAAATGGTACATGACTCCCAAAGGGGACTAAAGGCATGGAAGGGGTCAGATCTTTAGCTGTTTGTACAGCCTGCAGCAGGAGGCACTATTTATCATCAGTTCACCAAAGCCCTACTCCAGAGGGCTCCAAGGAGCTCACATCTCTTCCTTCCAAGGAGGATCCTGGACCCCACATTCCATCTCCTAAACTTCTCTTACTCAGTACACTGCCATCAACAGCATTGTCAGCCTTTTGGGCTTGAGTTCTGGAAGGAAAGTCCTCCAATTTAGTGCCTGCAGGGACGTGCTTTGGAGAGCAGGATAAAGTATTCCACACCTAAGGCAACAACGTCTCTGAGTTGACTCTTCGATAAACATCCCTCATTTCCAAGGGACAGAGTTGTCTCTTCACCTAGAGGAACAAAGAAGTTGCAGTAAAGACCCCTGATGTTCTAGGGTGTTTGGGAGACCTAACTTCATTAGCCCTACTAAGTAAGGCTTTCATGGGAGCTTTCTGCCTTCTAGTGAGCCTGAAGGTCCTGGGACTCTTCCACCCCCCCCCACCCCAGTTTCCCACATCTTGGGGTTTGGTAGAGTTCACAGCAGAGAAAGATGTGAGGGCAGCAAACAGTGGTCACCTTTGGCGGAAAATGAACTTCTTTGGGGTTTTTATATCCATCTATCCACTGCGGGGCATTGTTTGCTATAATGCTTCCGAAAATGAGAAGTACTTCTTTCCTAAGAATACGTTGAGAATCCTGTTTGAGATCCAGTTATTCATATTATAATTTTGGACAATACAGAAAAGAATATGAACTGTGGTGATTATTTTCAGGTAAAAGACTATGCATTTGCAGGTCATAAATTTTATGATTCGTGGTATCCATATCTTTGCAAAGACATCTGGATAAAGTTAAACCATTCCCTGGACACTTGTTTAATAAGCTCTCAGAGGAACCTGTTGAGAAAGACTGTTCTTTGCCTCCCAGACTCTATCTTTGAATGCGGCTGTCCTCACACCCTCTATGCTATGGGACAATCCCTAAGAAGAATGAGCTCTAAGAATTCTAACCCCATTCATAGCTGATGCCTCATCCAGTACCCTTGTCTCTGCCTTTGTTAGATTGTAGACCTGACTCCTGACTCCCAATAGCTCTGTCTCCTATTTGCACTCTGACCTCAACCCTCAGATCTAATGGCAGACATGCAGTTTCTCTGGCCTTGACTCTCCAAAGTCTCCCTCAAGTCTGGTCCTTTTCAGTAGCTCCCATGTTATACCCACTGGCCTCTATGGCAGTGCTGCCCCCCAGAAGGGGGTTCTGACACATGCTGCCCTTCAAGTTGCTTATAATACAACATCAGACAGCAAATACCTAAGTGACTTTAAGATTGTGGTCAATTACTACCATGAATAAATGCACAAGAATACCACAGTTCTCTTACAAGAAAGTGATTAAGATCCAAAACCATCTACATATAGTATGTCTACAGAATGGCCTCTTGCTTAGACTTGGTCATCTTCAGTCTTTTATATAGTCATCTCCTCTTTTCCCTCACATTCCCCTTCAGTTTAGCAGAATGAGCTTTGCAAAGGGCAGAGTTAGTGCTTTCTTACAACTAAGGATTAAAAAGGCAGCAGAGGGGCGCCTGGGTGGCTCAGTGAGTTAAAGCCTCTACCTTCAGCTCAGGTCGTGATCCCAGGGTCCTGGGATCGAGGCCCACATTTGCTCAGTGGGGAGCCTGCTTCCTCCTCTCTCTCTCTCTGCCTCTCCACCTACTTGTGATCTCTCTCTCTGTGTCAAATAAATAAATAAAATCTTTAAAAAAATAAAAATAAAAAGGCAGCAGAGAGGTCCAGTCCCCAACCTACTGTTCCTCCAACCCACTGGTCAGTCTCTTCACCCCACAGGCCAATCTGCATCAGCAAGAATAGAATTCCAGCCACCAAGACTATTTTTCAACATCAAAGTCTTCCCACTGCTTACAAAGTAATGTAGCAACATGGAAAACACTCTGATAGCTTCTCAAAAAGCTAAACATAGAATTGCCGTATGACCCACAATGCCACTCCTAGGTACATACTCAGAACTGAAAACAGGTATTCAAATACTTGTACACCAATGCTCATAGCAGCACTATTCACTGTAGCCAAAATGTACAAACAACCAAAATATCCATCAATGGATGAATGGGTAAACAAAATGTAGAATATTATTCAGCCTTAAAAAGGAATGAAGTACATGCAACAACATGGGAAAACCTCCAATATATGCTAAGTGAAAGAAGACAGAAACAAAAGCCATGCTTTGTATGATTCCATTTATATGAAGGTCCAACTAAGTCCATAGAGACGGAAAGCAAATTAATGGTTGTCAGGGGCTGAGGTATAGGGAGTGACTGCTTAATGTGTATGGGGTCTCCTTTGGAGGTAACGAAAATGTTTTGGAATTAAATAGAAGTGATAGTTGCACAACATGTAAATGTAGTAAATGGCACTGAACTGATCACTTCAAAATGGTTAATTTTATGTTATGTGAATTTTACCTCAATTTTTAAAAAATCCTCCACCTTTGAAGGATCAGTTTATTCAGCTCCTTCCCATCCTGATGGTCACTCTTTGGATAATGGAAGACTGAATGGGGAAAAATTAGGAGGATGAAAATGACAGATACCCACTTTTCTACTGTCTAGTTGATCATAGTGATGATGACAACCATAATGGTAATTTATGATGAAAATGAAGAAAGGAGGCTTAAAACAGTTTCCGCATGTCAGGGCAATACAGTACCTACAGCTTGCCTGGAGTAGGACCATATTTCTCAGCCATGCTGAACCTTGAGCCACTGTGCCCCCATTGTTTCTGCAGCCTTGCCCAGAGTCGAGGCTGGTAAGCGATGGAACCAGGATCTACATCTGTGTTTGTCCAATAGCAGAGCCAACACTACTTTAACTATACTACAGCATCTCCCTAAAGGGGTGGTAGATAATTATCATGACAGCTCTGGGATCATTAGAAGATCTTATCCCTAGACCTGTATGTAATAAGAATATTAGCTATCAGTAAGTATTTAGCACATACCAGGCACAAATCTACATTTTTGACATATATTAAGTAGTTAATTTCCACTGTAGGCCCATGAGCTAGGCACTATTGGTATCTCCATTTCACAGATGAAGAAACTGAAGAACAGAGAGATTATAATCATGCCCAAGATCCTGTAGCTATCAGGCAATGGTGTGTGGACTAACGCTCAAAGAAAGGGTTGCTGGCCTCAAGGTCTCTATCAGAGCTTGCTGTGTGGGCACCTGAATGACTACTCCAGGCTCTTCTCCTCCCCAGTGAAATTCCAACATATTTTTCCTTTGTTCTTTGCAGGAGGATCATGTCCTCTAACATCTGGCCATGCTGCCTTTGGCACCAAATCTATATACAGACCCTGGAGCAGAGACTTACTGAGTTTCCTTAACAATATTTTCATGCTGTTTCCTTCATTTGGGATATAAATATAAATGTTTCCTACATTTGTCTTTCGTTTGCCTTTGCTATTGTTTGTGGGATGAGCTCTCGGTGAAAGGACATTGAGACAGGAAACAAATAGCTTTGGTTCTGAAATTAAAGGCTTTTCTTTGCTACTGCAGGAATCTCTCTATTAAAAAAAGATTCATTCTTTTTCTTGGGGAATGGATGTGGAAGACTGACTCATGATTTTATTAGTGAGTTCACAGAGGCTCAGGAAACTCATCTCGGATTGCCATTTTGCTTTTCTCCTCCTCCCTCTTCACTATCCGTGACCCCCAAAACAGTAATACTGTGCCAGCGAGCCATACATCTCCCTAGTGAATTCAGGGTATTGGGAATCCAATTGGGGAAAGAGGCTACTAGCCTGAGGAGAAGCTGGATATGGCCTCAGTAATATCTGCTCTAATACATTCCCCTCCTTAGTCGATAGGTAAGAAACTTGAGCTCCAAATAGATGGTTATATTCATAGCTCAGGGTAGACATAGAACTTAAACCCTGGCCAACTTTCTGGTTCCATATCTGAAGTTCTTCCCTGCCTGCCACCTTCCTCTTTAAGCAGCCTCTGAAAGCGGCAGAGCACTGTTAAAGGAGTGCAGATGTGCCTGGCAGATACCAGAGGTGTTAGAAATCAGAAGGGCCGGGAGCAGATACCAGAGGTGTTAGAAGTCAGAAGGGCCAGGAGCAGGGCTCAAGGCAGGGGTAATAAAGCAAGGTGTCTGGTCTTCAATGCAGTGAGTCAACAATTTCAGAGCCATGTGGCCCCAAATTCTTGGTGGTTTCTCAAGAGAATAATTGCTGTGGAAGTCATGCAAGATGGCTAAAGGTATGAAGTATGGTGCTCTTTCACTGAGTACCCAGAGTATTCCTGGTACTGGACAGTAAGCTTTCTGGGTATCATTTAATTCCCAGAACAACGCTAAAATGCATGTTTTATTAATTTCCTTTCACAGATGAGTAAACTAAGCCTCAGAGAGTTTACACAGTCCCCCAAAGACCATATACCCACAGATTTGCTTGACCCTAAGATTAGGAGACTTTTCACTAAGCCATACAGCCACCCCCAAATGAGCCTAGGGGTTCTTATCTCAGAATCCTGAACTTCTGCAGTGGGATCTGTTTTCCAAGAAGAATTTTTAAATTGTTATTGTCATAGTAATCATTTCGCTGATTTAGTCCCAATAGGACCAATAGGAAATCCCTATGGGAGAGTATGGCTCTTCCTCTGACCTCATTTAAGACACCCTGGGGCCATATCTATGTTTTTAAGGCACTCAGCAGATCATCTGGTGGGGAAGGGTAGTGGGCTTGCCCTCTTCTCTCTCACTGAATGGGTTTTCCAAAAGAGATGCTGGAAGAGTGGCGAGGAGCAGGAACTCTGACATCATACTACCTGAGATGAATATCAGCTATCGTTTACCAGATACAGAATCTTGGACAAGACACTTGGCCTTTCTATGTCTCATTTCCCTCATCTGTAAAATGGGGTATTAATACCACCTGCCTCACAGGATTATTGAGAGAACTAAATTACTAAATATATATATATATATATGGCACAGAGGATTTCCTGGCACACCATATGTGGGTGTTCGCTATTAATATGCTCTGGGGAGCCATTTCCTCTGTCTTGGGTAGGACTCAAAAACAGCCAGAATCCTGAAACCAGCTACCACTTTTATTGAGCACCTAATACCTTTACTAGGCATGCTTTATATATATACTCTTTCTAACTTTTACAGAGACCTTATTAAATAAGTGTTATTATAACCATTTTACAATGAGGAGACCAAGACTGTGGAAGGTCAAGTGATTTCAGAAAGTGGCCAAGGCAGTGTCTGAATATATGTTAGTTAGGCTACAAGGTCTTTCCACCAGCTCATCTGTTTCCCTAAGATTGGGATGTTGGTTTCAAGCCAAAACCATCTTTAAACATAAGTGTCTTTTTATTACTTTTCATTTTTTTTTAATTTTTTGGTGGTGGGGGCAGGTACATTGGTAGTTAAAGTTAAAGAGAGTATGAGCAAATGTACCCTAACAAGCCCCTTTGAAAACAAAATTAAGGAAGAAAAATACAGTCATTTACCAGCTGCTAGATCCAAGAGTGGCCATGCTGGGCTACACACCCCCTTGTTGTGAGTTTATCCTTGACTGACCTAACCTCAACCCACATCTATGGTAATTAAGCAGAATGAGGTCCATGACCAAGTAAATACATTTTCATCGATTCAAGACCCACCCTCTCTGAGAAGAGGTTCAAAATGATCTTTAGCCAAACCTCTTTGTTCTAAATGTTCTGTTACAGGGAGCTGGCAGTAATAACAACAATAACAATAACAAATAGTTACAAGAGTTTGTGAAATGCTGGGAACTGTGCTAAATGCTTTAAATATATTATCCTATTTAATCCTCACAACTGTCTTTTACAGCCCTCTTCCATGGGGGAGGAAATTAATATTTAGAAAAGCAAGATAAAAAAAAAAAAAAGAGCAAAATCTGTAGTTGAAGATCACATAGTAAGACATGGAAACAGGATTCAATTCCTGCCTTGCCTGACTCCCGTTCTAAAATCCTAACATTAGGCCATATGACCCTCTTTGGAAGGGCTTGATTACAGCAGGGCCTATTAGCCAGAGGCTAAGTGTAAGAGGGGTGTCTCATATAGGTTGAAAAGGGACAAGCTGGACTCCAGTTCATTCAAAAGGAGACAGAACTATCTATTCCTTCAAATTCTACCCTGAATTCTTTTTAAGATTTATTTACTTATTTGAGAGAGAGAGTGCACAAGCAGGAGGGGCAGTGGGAGTGAGAATCTCAAGTAGACTCTCCACTGAGCATGGTGCCCCACGTGGGGCTTGATCTCACAACCCTGAGATCATAACCTGAGCTGAAATCAAGAGTCTGATGCTCAACCAACTGTGTCACCCAGGCGACCCTCAACCCTGCATTCTTGAACTATAGTGGAAATGGCAGGTTCTACCTCAATCTCCCATGCCCTTTAAAGAGTGGAAGAACTCAGATTTCAATTACTGGGGCTCCTGGCTGACTCAGTAAAGCATATGATTCTTGATCTCTGGGTTGTGAGCCGGAGCCCCACAATGGGCACAACATTAGTCATACAACAAACATTTATGGCCCTAGTGTTTTCCTAGTATTGTGCTAGGGGATGCTGAGAAGAAAGAAAGAAAAATAAAGGACACTATCCTGTCCTCAAGTTGTTTACAAACTTGCATGTACTGATCATGGTCAGAGATCTGATTCTACCAAATCCAAAGAAAAAACTCTCCAATTGGGTCCCAAATCCAAGATCAGGAGAAACTCAGTGGCATGATTCTATTATTTGTATAGCTCTCTGGGTAAGAAAAACAGGAAGAGTAATCGCCACAACTCTGGGGCTTTTTTAAAGCATGAACCATAAACCAGATCAACAGGTATGGTGAATGACTTGTCAGTTGAACAGTTGTCTCTACACAAATAGACAGCTGGTTGGTCAGAAAGAAATGTGAATGACCTCCCCCATCTCAACCTCCCACATGAAGCCTAGCCACTCTGAGCATGCCTGAAAGGTTCTCTAGTTTGTTTTGATTCCAGCTCCCTCCCTCCCCAGCTGACTCTTGCAGGGAGAATGAAGCTTGCCATTTTGCACACAGTTTTGCCTTTTCTATTGTTTATTTTGTTAAGACTCTTAAACCTGTCAGCAAAGCGGTTTCCAGCCTTGTCTATGTAGTAATAATCTCCCTTTCTAAGAGATAAGCACCCTGAGTAAGGCATATTGGAAGACAAACCAACAAACCAAAGTTGCTGAGTATACACGACTCTTTGAAGATGCCTCACCACTTGGGGCTTTATTAGCTTCAGAGAAAAAGAAAAAAAAAAAAAAAAAAGGAAGTCTAGCTTGAAGGTTTCAGAAACTCACTTAGAAATTACTAGAAACTGCATGGAGGAAAATGCCAATAGTATGCCCAAGTCAAATGCAGATTTGCTGCTGTAGCAGAACACATGGAGAAAGACAAGCAGGGAGAGCCTGCTGGAGACTTCCAGAGGAAAGGAACTTTTTGGCAAGCCTGGAGTTTACTTAGATGTCCCAATTTCTAACACATACACTAAACTTCTACCTTTAGGACAGGAAGATATGAATTTTACTGCCAGAAAATTAAATAAAACACTCAGATGAAAAATGTGTTTTTAGTCTCTAAAGCCAAATTAACTTCTTTGCTCCATGACAGGGCATTTATTCTTGCCATTCAGAAGGAACTCCCTACCAAAGATAATGCACAATTCCTGTAACTGGGATCTTGTCACCAGTCCATGGCCTGTTCAGCAGCCACTGCATGCTTCTTCTTTATTGATAGAACCCTAGTTTTATTCCAGAGTTGGACAGCGATATACTCAAGGAAGTTGGACCCTTCCCCAATACTAGGTGAATGGAAAATAATTAGTCTAAGTGTATCCCAGCAAACCTACCCTTCCTCCCTACCTATATAGTGTGGGATCACAAGTGACAGTGAATTCTAGGATCTTCAGAGGAACAGGTTCCACCTTAATCAAAATAAAGACATGTGAAACAAGGCTCCATTCCTTCCTCTCATTGAACCTGTCCATGTGAGGCATGATGCACGGATCTCCAGCAGTCACCTTGTTCTTCAGAGGGAGGAGTGAGAGCATCACTACGCCACCTGGTCCCCTGAGTCACTATGTCATTGACTCTCCCTACCCTGCAACTTCTTCACAAGTGCAATAATAAACCCCTGTTTTCCAAAACTCTTTTGAGTATTCTTTCATGTCTAGCTTAAATCATAATACATTAAAAGTCCTTGAGTGTAGAAAATTGAAGAGAACCTTTGGTCCTTCATCCACACTAATTATCACGGTTACTGTCCAAGCTTCCATGGTCCCTCACACCAAGATGGCTTATTATTTTAGTGCCCAAAGCAGATGAGGTGTATACATGGAGGGTGGAGGGGACTCTGCCAAAGACTGCCTCCTCAAATTCTAGTGTTCAGTGTCCCTGAGGCACCACACGACCACAGGAATGTCACCATCCCTAGCTGCCTCTAGGAGCCTACAAGAAGCTCCTGGGTAGCAGGAATGGTGCACAGACCTTGCTTCCAAGCCGGGATCTGATGAAGTACAGTTTAATGTTGCTAGACCCCTCCCAAGGCTTTTAGTAAGAGGCAGCTCTGACTTGTAACTGGATTCTGTTCCCAATTCATTCACTCAGAGGAGAGAGGCTGGGTCCTGAAGCAATGGACAAGACAGGCTTTAAAATGATATCTAGGAATTCAAAGTAATGGTTTGTTTGAGTAAATGTCTAGAAAACTCAGTTCACCTCTCCAGTTCCTGCACCAACCCTACTCCTTTCAGGATCAGCACAAAATTGTGACACTGATGAATGGAGAGGTGTCTGAGCACAAGACATTTCCCCACCAAGGACTCTCCAAGTGGCCCAGAACTTTTTGTAAAGAACTGAATTAAGTGCCTATTTATCTTGAAAAACAAGCCAGTGAGTGGACTGAAGGAGGCCAAAAGACCTGTAAATGTGGATCACAGGGTGAAAATTCTGTCCCCTCTAGAAGTTTTTTTCCTGTTGCAGCGTGGTTGTTCATGGCCCAACAGGGCCATTTCAAGTTCTTCAAAATGGTGTTTTTTAGAAGTGGAGTTTTCACATGTCTGTAAGCATAACATTCCCTCAAATAGTTGTGTGTGTGTGTGTGTGTGTGCATATGTGTGTAGTTGTATCATTGTCTTGTTCATTTGTTTGCAGCAAATTTCTGGAGCCAAATTTCTTGCAGTTCCAATTCCTCAGGCCTGGGCAACCTCCTCTGGACTAAGCCCAGGTGATTCTGACATGGAGAGTTCACAGATCCACTCTGAGATGCACTGCTCTGACTCTGGACCAGGCAGTTCATCTGATCAAAAGCAGCTTCCACCTTCTTCTAAGTAGGCTGTCTCTGTCTCTCTTTCTTTCTTCTTTCCTTTTTTTTTTTTTAATCAGTTTAAAAATAGTTCAGTCAGCGGTTTTGCCAAAGCACTCAGTGAAAAATGTTTGAATTAGCATTTCTTGATTCCAGAACGTGTGACCCCCATTAAATGAGGATCCAAACCCAAATCCATTATTACTTTTTTTTTAAGATTTTATTTATTTGACAGAGATCACAAGTAGGCAGAGAGGCAGGCAGTGGGGTGGGGGGAAGCAGGCTCCCTGCTGAGCAGAGAGCCCGATGTGGAACTTGATCCTAGGACCCTGAGATCATGACCTGAGCCAAAGGCAGAGGCTTAACCCACTAAGCCACCCAGGTGCCCCTCATTATTACTTTTGAGAGGAGACTTTCTATAGCTACTCCACATTGTGTAAGAAGCAAACAGGGATGGTCTTCTCTAAAAGATATTTTTTTTGGCAGCTTCTGAAACCTTGTCTCACATTTCACAGTTCTCCCAGCCTCCCAGGGAATGACCTAGCAGAGCCCCTCTATGCAAATGAATAGCTTGCCTTATCTGGTCCTCAGAAGTTCCCTTTTCAGTAAAAACCACTCTGAAGTTGGTTATAGACCAGGGTCTACATTAGAAGCCCAGCTGGGCAAGCTCCTCTAAGTAAATAGAATGGGTCACATGATTTATCTGGCGATGAGTGTTTGCTGGAAGGCATGTGGTGTGAGGTTACTGTCCAGTCAGAGGAAGAGGAGAAGGGGAAAAAAAACCAAAAACCAAAAAACCAGAAAACTCCTACTCGCTTTTGCTTTTAAGGGAAACTCCCCTCTTGTGTGTAGACTTCCTGGGAGGTTCTTTCTGAAACAGTGCCTCCAGGCCAAGCGTGATGTTTTGTTTGATGTGGTAGCTGAGCTGAATGGGACAAGGTACTCTGGGAACCCACTGGTCAAGTGGTTGTTCCTGAGTGGCAGGTCTCTCCTGGGGAAGGCTTCTTTCCAAATATTTCCCAAGAGTCTTCTCAAATATTCCTGTTTAACAGGTCTTTTCCTTGACCAGGTAGAATGTTCAACCAGTGACCTGAAAAACATTTACTTGATGTTTAAGGATAAAACACCGACTTGACAGAAGAACCTACTTGTGCCAGGCTTTTTTTGGAGGGTGAGATGGGGACCACCAAGTTCTCAAGTTAAACAAAAGACGAAGCAATGGGTTCCTCAGGCCCTGCTCCCTGGACTGAGTATACCAGTTATTGAATTGCTTTATTCATTATTAGTTTTCTAGAGTTCCAAATGCTGAATATCCACTGCTAGGGGTCAACCAGAGTTGATAAACTCCCCCATACTGCTCATATCTTTTCTACTCTGCACTGAAATTTCCTTATTGTTTATACAAATCAAGGAGGAAAAAGCCCATAGCAGTTTAACCTAAAAATGAGCAAAGAATATGAACATATGGTTCAAAGAAAAAGAAACATAAATGACTCTTAGACACATGAAATGGTGCTTAACTTTGTTAAGCCAATTTAAAATTATTTTGAAGTAAAAATAGATGGTTTTAAAAAGATGGCTACTTAGAGCATCTCAGTGACTCAGTTAAGTGTCTGATTTCGGCTCAGGTCGTGATCTCAGGGTCCTGGGATCAAGCCCCATGTTGGGCTCTGTGCTCAGCAGAGAGTTTACTTTTTCCTCTCCCTCTCTGTCCCTTCCCCTGCTCATGCTTGCTCTCTCTCTCTCAAATTAATAAAATCTTCTGGGTTAAATCTTCTGGGGCTTCTGAGCTATAGGTTCTGTGTGTTTCTTGAAATGGGTGTTCATTATACAATATGTTTGATTTTTGAAGATCTACTGAGCTGCACACTTAAGATAAATATACTTTTATGAATACATGATATATCAATTAAAATTTTTTAAAAATTACATAAGGATTCTAGTTTTTATCTAACAGTGAACAAAGATCAAAACGTTTGATAACACACTGTGCTGACAAGATAGAGAGAAATAGACATTCTCACATATTGTTAACAGAAATATAAAATGATAAGTGTCTCTGGAGGGCAAATAGGCAATATCTATCAAATATACAAATGCACATGCCCTGTGACACAGCAATTCCACTTCTAAAATTCATCCTAAAAAGTTCATC
This sequence comes from Taxidea taxus jeffersonii, assembly GCA_003697995.1. Classification (NCBI taxonomy): domain Eukaryota; kingdom Metazoa; phylum Chordata; class Mammalia; order Carnivora; family Mustelidae; genus Taxidea; species Taxidea taxus. The sequence continues at coordinate 101,446 of ML106569.1, read as the reverse complement.
CTATTCACACTGCACATAATGATATGGATACACTGTAATTCTCTATAACATTGTTTATAATAGCAGAAGATTCCTAACAACCTAGATGTTCACTTTAGGAAACATGTAAAATAAATCAGTGTATACCTATAAAATAGAATGTTACCAATTATAAAAGATAGATTGGAAATTCTAAATGTACTACAACACAATACTCTCCTCCAATGTATATTGTTGTATCAAAAGAAAAGTATGGAAAAGTGTGTGTAGTAATTCTATCATTTGACTAAATAAGGGGGTAATTACATACATCCATGCTGACACATAAAGAAACCATCTCTGTAAGAGTATGAAATAAAATGGTAACATGACTTCCAGGTAGGAGAACTGGGCAGATGGGGGACAGAATGAGACTTTTGATGTATTCTTTTTCTACCTTATGAATTTTAAATTATATGGAGGTATGATCTAGAAAAAATAAATAAAATTTGAAATCCTAAGTTAAATACTCACTTATCAGGCCCTAAACCATGAACTATGATCACAAGGCAATCACTGACTTTTTTTTCCACATTCAGAAAGTACAGTCACTTTCAAACACATTAGGAATTACCTAATGAGTATGATGAGTTCCAGCAAGGGAAGTCTACCTGGAGATGATGCTAAACAGCCAAAGAACGGTAGGAATTGACTCCAGAGAGAAGAAGCTGCCGGAAAGTTAAATGCAGAGGGGACCTCAAATGTCCCACTTTGGCTGAAGTCCAGCCCTAAGGAAGCCACTCCTAAAAATAGGACTAAAGGAATCATTCCAGAGCCTTGATGGTTTAGAGGAGTTCCTTTTCTCTCAGTTTAGAGTTAACCCTGCAGAGGCATTTCAAAGGATAGCTTCCACCATACCAACTGCTCCCTTGGCTGAACATTATTTTCTAATCAGTGGCTGATAGAGTGCCCAGCACTTTGCTCATATTGAAATTGGGCAGCAATAAGGGATTTTCCCCTCCTCCTACTTTTTTAAAAAAAGCAATTGCTGCAGAGTAGGATACATACAAGCCACTCCTGATTGGATATATTCCTGTCCAGCATGTAGAATAGGGCTTATACCATCTTCCAGGAGGTCAGAAGAATCTTACCTGAGGAAAAATAAAATTTTGGCTGCTCTCAGGTCACTCATGGTGCTGGCAGCAATACAGGCTGGCTAAGGCGCCTCCTCCACCAGCCAGCCTCTGAAACCCAAGCCCAGCTGTGAGGCGGGAGGGCCCCAGACACTGGTCCCACCCTTTACAAGGTTCTTGTGAGTAAGACATGACCATGCCTTGCAAAGTAAAAATATAGTACAGCTCAAACTTAGAGCCTTGTTTTTGCTGGATTTCTCTTTGTTCTGTGAAAAGATTGCAATCTAAAATGGAACCTTGAGGATATGAAATGTGCATGTGCCCTCAGAAGAACAGAATTTAAGATCTAAGAGACTGATTTCACATAAATGCCTGCTTTACAGAAGGCCAAGACTCACTCCTGACCAATGAATATCTGCCAAGCATGTTTCCCTATCCTCAAGCCAATGAATTTACTGCTTGAACTCTGACTGGACTTCCCCCTTTTTGCACTCCTTGTCCATAAATGCAGCTTGTTCCAAACCCTCAGCAGATCCACCTGCAGCTTGCTACAGAATATTCCCAAAATTGCAATCCATTGCTATTCCCAAATAAATTCAATTTCTGGTCATTTGAGCTTGCCTCAGTTTATTTCTTTATTTAGGCTGACAGTAACATCTCCTGTTTGTTACAGGGACAATAAATCAGCAATTTTGAATTGGGATTTTGTTTCCCTCCTGTTAGGGGCTGGTTATTGGGAAAGTCTCCTTCAAAAGATGACAATAAAATATTTTTACATTGTTTGATGGCTAGGAGAAACCTTAAACACTATCTCTTAACCCTCAAAGAGATGGGCTCTATCTGAACTTTAAAAACCTCTAAGGATGCAGTTTCCAAAATTTTACAAATTCCACTAGAAGTTTATTTAAGTAAATTATTAATCATCCTTTTGTTAATCAAGAAGCTTTTCATGTACTAGAAATTTCTGAATTGTAAAGAAGTAGGGTCACTGAACAACATTTTCCTAGAACTACCTCTCTAAATTCTAGAGTTGGGTAAGACTTTACCAGTCATCTTAATCTAAACTATTCATTTTATGAGCAAGCAAAGTGAGTCTCAGAACATTAGGACAAAGAACACCCAGGTCTAGAACCTGAGTTTCCTGACTCCCACTCATGAGGTCCAGCACTCTTACAACTATACTACGGTGTTTCTTACACAACTTTACAGTTGCTAAATTCCTACTCTCTTCTCCAGGCTAAAATCCTTTACTCTCTAAATCTCCTGACACTTTTTTTTTCCTCACCAGTATCACTTACTAAGTAGCAGTACCATGTAGCTGTCTCATTAGCTTTTGGTCTACTATGACTACTGTATCATTTTCTGCTATTCCCCCTTGCTTCCTGAATAGGTCTTGTTTTCTTATTTCTGGGTAGTCTGTTTATTCTCTCCTCCATTGTACTATCTCCTGTGTCTCACTAATGAGCCTCATCCTGTTTTTGACATACCATTCTGTTTTGACAAGGTAAAATTGATCAGTGAATTAAACACATGTGAAACATCTCTAAATACAAACTCACTGCAGGGAAAGATTTGAATGCTGTCCATTTCCTTGCAGATAATAACTTGGAAGGCAATTTTCATAGCCAGATGAATACTGAATGGAGAGCTCTGTTTAAACTTTGTGTTCCATATATAGAAACAAAGTGCAGACATCCTGCCTCTTGACTTCTTTAGTCATTTGAAGCTTTCAGAAGTATGTTTTTATTTGTTTTCTTGACTCTTTTCTTCTGCGCATTAGATTGCAGCCAAGGAGTGTCCACAGCACACCAAGGGCTTGAGTAATCCCTTACCTTCCTCCTAGGCAGATCCCCTAATGGGACCACAGCCAACCCTTCATCACCTTTTGAAGCTGGGCCAGGTGAGCCTTTCATTCCAATCACCAACACAATCATAGATTTTATTAACCCCAAAATGAAATACTCTATTCACCCAAATGAACGTTCTGTGTGAACCAGGATAGGAATTCAGGTGATTCAAGATTCTCCAATTGTATTATTAAGTTCACCTCAGAGATTCATAAATTTTCAGAAAAGCTTTAATATTTTCAGATTTGGGATTGATGATCCAGGACCCATGGAAAGCTCCAGCATCTGTGGATAGATTCAGGATGTATCAATCAGGATGTTGTATCATTCAGGATGGGCTAAATAATGCTGTGGTAACAAACAATTCTAAAAATCTCAATGTCTGAAAGCAACAAAAGCTTATTTTTTTCCTCATGTCACATGATAATCCAAGGTCGGCTGGAGACTTAACGACAACACCACTGTCATCCTCATTCCTAGACCTGACGGAGAAGCCACGATCAGGAACATTGCTGGCTTTAGTGCAGAAAGAAACGAAAGACTGCTCTTAAGTCTTTAACCCAGAAATGCCATCCAGAACTTCTGCTTACATTTGAACCGCCCATGCCTGAGTTAAATGGAATGAAGAAGTATAACCTTCTTGAGAGGAAAACTACCTTGGAGAACAGTTTACTGAAGGGTCCATGAACATTTGAAATTATATGCAAGGGGCGCCTGAGTGGCTCGGTGGGTTAAAGCCTCTGCCTTTGGCTCAGGTTGCGACCCCAGGGTCCTGGGATCAAGCCCCACATAGGGCTCTCTGCTCAGCGGGGAGCCTGTTTCCACCTCTCTCTCTATGCCTGCGTCTCTGCCTACTTGTGATCTCTGTCTGTCAAATAAATAAATAAAATCTTTAAAAAAAAATAAATTATATGCAAAATTATATGTGAACAGGCATAGGTACCTATTTTTAGAGAGTAGTTCTATAATTTTCATTCTATTCTGAGAAGGGACTTTGACCACCAGCCCTCACCAGCACCTCCCCTGCCCCCCACTGCCATCACCACCCAAGTTAGAAACCAGTGATTCTAGTCCAAACTCCTTGTTTTACAGATGGAAGAACTTGAAAGCCAATCTTTAAACAACTTGCCAAAACCCAAAACAACTTCCTTGAACTTGCCAAAATAACAATTAATTGGGAGCACAACTGGCCCCTAAGACTGCATTAGGGAGAGGCCACATTTCCAGGCACAGCAAAAGGCTCCAGCCTCTGCTTAAGCAGTTCTCTGCATCCAAATTTAATTTAGGGAGGAAGAAAGAGGTCATGGGAAGGGGCTTAGTTTCCTGTAGGTTTCAAATCCCAAATGGTGGTTGGAAACTGGTAGAGGATCCTCCTTGGAAACTTTTGAAAAATAACTCATTTGAAAAATATTTCAATGCCAAAAAAAACGTGACCCCTGGTCCTTCTCCCACACTGTTTGCCTTTCCCTTCAGCCCTCTTTCCTCTTGTCAGGTAACCTGGGCACCCATCATATCCTTCCAGCTTCCTCAAATGAACTTCCCACTGGAGCCCAACAAAAGGCATTATCCTGGAAGAACTGGTTTTCCCATCTCTTTTCATAACTCCATTTCCTTTTCGGAAGACCATGTGTTTTCATTAATTCATTTCAACTCACCATCCTGTCACCTCCCTTTACTTTACCCCACTTTCACCTCAGGATGGAACATCACTTAGCTTCCCAACCAGCATGGCAATGCTTTATATTTCTGCAGTTAAAACAAACTTATTTGGGAATCTCCTCCTCTCAATCCCTAGGCATGAAGACCAATACTAATAGATGCATGAGATAACTTGGCAATTTATCTATCTTCTCAATAATTTTTCTCTTCCTCTTCACTTAATTTGGTATTTTCTCATTTCCCCCATTTCCTATTCCTTTTTTGGATTGTATTTGTGTCAGGTTATGATGGGGGACCAGGAAAACCAGGTTTTGTATGAAATCTAGAAATAGCTGAATATCAGGATGGAAGGAAAATTTTAAATGAGATTAAGAATTATGTGAGAGGTAATTTCAGGAGGCCTAAAGTCCTGGGAAACCTGCCCAGGTTTTGTGGAATCTGAAGAATATAGGGGCTTCCAATAAGAAAAATAATTTTGAATTCCAAATATATAGTTAGGTATCTAAGTAAATATTTATTGAGAAGTAAATTCAATTACAAGTGAAAATTTATTTAGAACTTCCTATCCTCACTCCCACTGCAACCTCTACAGGAGGACAATTATGAGAGGGGATTTTAGACTTGAAGCAGAAGCCATATTGTCCAAGTGGAGTAGAAATATCTCACAAAGGATTTCTTGCAAAACACACAAACATGGAACACATTAGTAGATCAACCTCAGGAGGCTTTGGAAAGAGCCCCAACAAAGGACATTGCCTCTGAGAATCAAAATTCATTAGAGACCCATGCAGCCAGAATATCTGAAATAAGAGTCAGTCAAGGAAGAAGCTCAAGTCTGAAGCAAGGTCTAGACACATACATTTTAAGAAAGGCCCTCAGACTTTCTTTTTTCTAGACCTCAGTCTCTTAAAAAAATGTTTACTGCTTTTGGCTTAAAGCTCTAGACTTCTTTTTTTTTTTTTTTTAAGATTTTATTTGTTTATTTGACAGAAGGAAATCACAAGTAGGCAGAGAGGCAGGCAGAGAGAGAGAGGAGGAAGCAGGCTCCCTGCTGAGCAGAGAGCCCCTTTCAAGGCTCGATCCCAGAACCCTGAGATCATGACCTGAGACAAAGGCAGAGGCTTAACCCACTGAGCCACCCAGGCACCCCATGCTCTAGACTTCTAAGGATTTACTTTTGACAAGAGATTATCTAACTGAATGGATCCTCCCCAAAGAAGTAATTTTAGGTATCACCAATACTGAAAGGGAGCAGAATTGTGGAGGCTAGCCAAAGAGTCTTTTACAGAATTCTTGCAGTCAGACTATGGCACCCTGGACGTTGGAAGAGGAGGGTTAATGGGGCTCTCAGTACAGAGTCTTGGGCAGTCATTAGATAAATTAAGAGCATGGAGGCCTCTGCTGGGGGTGGGAAGGCAGAAAGAAGGACACATTCCATTCTTTGCCTGCTGGCCAATGAATGGCCCTGAAAACATTTTACAGATGCTTCCTTCCCATCCCATATTTTGATTTATTCTACTCTGAATCATTACATGGATGTTCCCATTCACAGGTTAGGCAAAGGATGTCTTTTCCTTTCTACATAAGAATGGGTGAGAGTAGGAAGGATCTTGGAAGGATCTTTTCAGTGAAAATGGTATAAAGGAGGTTAAAAAAAAATTCCTTAAAGCCTGCAAGAAAAACTATAAAAAATTAAATATTTGGGTTAGATATCCATTAGAATCCATGATTCTCTCCAATTCATGGATTATTTTTCTAAATCTGATATCAGACTTTGATTCTTATCTAGAATAGATAATCCTTTAGCACCTGCTCTTTAGAACTATATGTTAGAACTGTTACACTATGTTTAGAACTTTCTTCCTGACTAAAATGAACCTGTGACCTGTGTTCTTATTAGCACATGGCAGTGGTGCTTCTTCCCACCCAAAAGCACCCAAACTCCCCTCCTACCCCATCCGTACAGCTTGGCCTAATTCATAAGAGAGTATTTAAGTGTTCATATGCCTGTGACTATCGAAGTCATGGTTACTCCACCAGCTAATAACTTACACATTTCATTAGCTTTAGCACCTATTCCTTCATAGCAAGAAAACATCAGCTACATTTGGTATTCCCCTATAAGAGATTCATTAGCTCATTTAAAAACAGACTCTTTGCTAGGCAATGGAAAAAGGTTTTTCCCTCCAATCTAAATATAGACATAAATAAGAAATTAAACTATGGGACTGATAACAATACTGTGGTTGATTATTTTAAAGATGCTATCAACAGGAAGAACCAATGGGAGTGTCTAGAGGGGTGGGGGTGAGGTGGAGGGAGAGTGTCAAGGAAGTAGCTAGGTCTCAAAGCCACAAGCATTATTCAACATTAATCCTGTTCTGGAAACTTATTCACTTCTAAATACGTTCCATTTTTATTTTGGAACAAAATCACTTCTGTTACTTTAGGAATATATTTTTACAAATTAGTTAAGTAGAAGATTAGTCTTTGAGTAAGTCTTGAATTTGGAATGCTTTGGTTTATGAGAACACACAGGTGGAGAGTGTATTAAAACAGATCTAATCCTAGGCTAAAAGTCACTCAGGACTCTGCCAGCGGATGAAGAGGAATATCTCCTTTTCCTCACACCAACTCATTCCTTACATCTTAAGCCAACTTTCGGTGTCTGGCTTAGCCCTATTCATTGCAAAGACTGCCAGAGGAGGGGCCTTTATAATATCCTGGGGCTGGGAACAAAGTTGGGGAAGAAGGAATAAAAGTATTTCCTGTATTAATAACAGAAGCCACCACTACGAGCTAGACCTACTTTCCACCACTGGATATCCTGGGGTACCTCTGAGCAAATTGGCTCATACATGCTTTCTAATACTGTTATAAACACAATACCTGAGACAACCAAATGAGCGGGTCTGGATATAACCTGAGAGTAATGAGGGGCTGGTTGTCCTGACAAAGCTCAAGAAGCCCACCTAGGGCCCTCTGGTGAGTGTCAGGTGATGGGAGTTTATATACAAACTCTGTTACTCATGAGCTGTGACACCTGAGACAACCAATGCATTGTTTTAGACTTCAATTTGTCATTTTCAAAGCAGCACTGATGAGCTAGATAATTTTGGAAGGACCCTCCAGCTTTAAGGTTCTGGCTCTAATCAGAAAGGTCCAGAGAGAAACACGTTTAATGCTGAGGTGTTTGTTTAGACTGAAAGACACCTGGACTGGGAGGTGTTATAAAGAAGAATTAAATAGTAGATTATGAATTGGGAGCTACTGTTGTTGTGATTACAGTCATCTTAAATCTTTCCTGAACACTCAATGGGTATAAGTACATAATAATGTTCACAAATGCCAGTAAATGTTAGGGGCAATGAACTGAATGGATGGTTGAACCAGGCTACCTCTAAGGCTCTTTCTAACAAAAAATTCCCCATGGTCTCAGGTTTCTCCCTGAGAAAATGTGAACAAGGTAAGGTTAAGAGTCTTTAGCAAAGACTGTCTTTGTTTCTTTTTGCTGCCTTATTTTTAAAAAAATTAGGTTCTCTGGGGGAAATTGTATTCTCTTGGAGATCACAGTCCTACTGGATTAGGGCCCTGCCCTTAGGAACTCATTTAACTTAATTACCTCCTTAAGGTCCTAACTCAAAATACAGTCACATTGGAAATTAGGGCTTCAACATATAGATTTGGTGGGGCAGGACACAATTCAGTCCATGAGACACTCCAATTCTCCGTCTAAATTTACTTCCATAACAACACACTGCATGCCACTAGCAAGGACAATGCAAGAATGCTGTGAGTGTAAGGAAGAGAAAATTTTGTTATTAAGTTGTGAAAAATGGTATACCAGTGTTTCTGGAGAGATTTCAAATAATTATGACAGTCTCGAATATTCAGAAGCATTTAATAAAAGGGTAATAAGTGAAAAGATAAAATGTTCTCCCATGCTCTGATTTTAAGCCCGTTTTAATGATGTCTTGAAAGCCCAACTTTTGGCAATTTACAGAAGTAACAGATTTCAGTATTTTTACAAGGTACTTTAGCCTAGAAGGGGGAGCTGAGAGAGAAAAATATTAGATATTTAGGGGGTGCCTGGGTAGCTCAGTTGGTTAAGCATCTGCCTTCAGGTCAGGTCATGATCTCAGGGTCCTGGGATGGAGACCCACATCAGGTTCCCTGTTTAGGGGGGAGACTGCTTCTTCCTCTCTGCTGCTCTCTCACTCTCTCTCTGTTTCTCAAATAAATAAAATCTTAAAAAAAGAGAAAAATACTAGATATTTAAAGGGCTGTCATAAGAAAATCAGGAATAGATTACAAATCACAAATATTTGGCCTGAGACATTATTTCCCCTTCTTCAACTCTTGGCAGACATTACTTATCAATCATGGCACTCTCCAAACAAAGCCTCACAATACATTCAGAACAATGCTCCAAACAGCATTTTTAAAAAAACGAATTGGTATATAAGATGAAATGATAAAAATAACATTGCCAACAGCTAATATTAATTAAGTGCCTACCAAATACCAGACATTGCTCTAAAGTTTTTCATTATATAAACCCATTTCTTCCTGGTAACCACCTTATGAGGTAGGCAAAAAGAGAATTTACAGTTTTTGGGTGATGACACTGAAGCACAGGCACTCAGTGAAGATGGTGAAGAACTTGGACTTGAACTCGGGCCATGTGGCTACAGAGGCAAAATTATCATTACTTTTCTTTTTTCTTTTTTTTTTTTTTAAAGATTTTATTTATTTATTTGACAGAGAGAGATCACAAGTAGGCAGAGAGGCAGGCAGAGAGAGAGGAGGCAGCAGGCTCCCTGCTGAGCAGAGAGCCCAATGCGGGACTCGATCCCAGGACCCTGGAATCATGACCTGAGCCGAAGGCAGAGGCTTTAACCCACTGAGCCACCCAGGCGCCCCTATCATTACTTTTCTATAGTGTTCATCCACCATGGGTTGGATTTATTGTATATAATTAAAGAAGCAGAATGAGAGCCAATGGGAGAGATGTTGAGAGTCAAGCTGCATCAACATAAAAATAACTTTTGTGACAATTAAATGATTCTAATAATGACATCATAGTCACCTGCAATATTTAGTGCCCTATCACTGGAGACATCTGAGAAGAGCTGTATAGCTAAGTATTAGGACTGTTTTGCAATGGATTGTGTAAAGGAGAGCATGGGTTGGATGACAGCATCTCAACTTCTCATCTAGTTCTAAAATTCAAGGATTCCTTGGCTTAAGCAGTACCAACAAAGTTAGAAGGAATCCACAAGTGACATCCTTCCTCATCCTTTCCTTTTTGCCATCTCCCTTAATGTCCAACATTGTCAAACACAAAGAGTGTCTAGGATTTTAATAAATCACACTGAATTTTAAAAATAGACAATAGATGGCATATAAAGCCCATACAGCCCCAAAATATAAACAGTAGTCTGGAAAAGATTATTGAATTCTATAAACCATTGTTCTCTAATTATCTGAGTATGCTTATTCCACTTCTTATCATCACTTTCTGGGAAAGGGAACAAAGTTATAGCAACAGTAAGAGATAGGTAAGTTTGTTAACTGTTAAAGAAGTTGACAATGTCTTCAAACATTAACTCCCTCAATCTCTCCCCAAGAATGGTATGCCTTGCAAGGCAAGTATCTTTTTCTGGAATGTGACCTTGGCCATTCCTAGCAGCAGCAGAGAAAAATGCCATCCCTGTGAGGTTACCATTTAGTGATGGGAAAGAGATTAACAGCAGGTGCCAAATCATTTCAGATTAAAACTCACATATGTCAAATACTAAGGAATCCTCTAATCTATTATGTGTCATTCCTTCCAAGATTTTTACCTGAAAGACTCCTCCACTATGCTTCTGCAAGTGTGTGCCATTACACTCTAAGTCAGGTATGAATGCCCTTCATTATTTTTGTACATGTCTTAAGACCTCCTTTTTTAAGACAGAGAGAACATGACCCTTTCCTTGGACTAGCCTCAATGCAGACTACAGATTTACCTCCTGAAACTTAAAAGAACAAAACTCACAGAGGAGTCCTTATTATTAACTATCCAGTGTACTTCAGAGGATTGGCCACTAGAATCAGATTTAGTCCAAATTCCACTACTGAACCAAAATGTGTGATTTGGACAAATCACTTAGGAGCTCACTAACATTGTCTCTCCATTTTTGATATGTGAAGTAGAACTAGTGATCTTTCATCCTGGCTAAATCACCAAAAAATGAGGATAAAAGAAAACTCAGTAATGCTTGTAAAGACTAATTAGCAATTCAGCTATTACAGAAACCCAAGGGCAACAGAGCATTCTTTCAAAGGTGCCTCTGGTGAGTCCACAGTAGGTAGAGTTACAACCAATAGCTGCTACTGCTTACACAGGAAAAGTCGAGACCTACCCTCTGGATTTAAATATCTTAGAGTATTTAGACACTTAATATCCAGGTTTGGCTAACTATGAGAAATAGATGTAGAGTTCCACTTGAGGAAAAAAAGTTCATGATTTCTTCTAATATTTTTCCAAACATATGCTCTGGGAAAGATTTAACAAATGGGTATACAAGGAGCCAGCAATCTTCTATTTAACCAATATGTAAACCTAAACAATTTAGAAAATAATATCATTCTGAAAGTTGAATTTTGGATCTTAAGAGAATTTGGAGGGATTGCAATAAAATGTTAGAGAAACATGTCTCCTAATCAAGAAAAAACATTTATGAGTTAATACATTATAATAAGAAGAATGACAGACATTTCTGAGTACTTATGTGTGCCTTTTACTATCCTAAGTGCTTTACACCTACTCACTCATTTATTTCTCATAGTAACCTTCTAAGGAGGTAACATCATTATCACCATTTTATAACAAATAAGTGGAAGCCACAATCAACCTTGTCTTACTCTTGTCAACCATCATCCATCATGCTTAAGATGAGCCTGTGAGATATACATTATACATTCTCTATGTGGTTGGTTAAGGAAACAGGTTCAGCAAAGTTAGCATTGTAGGTTGGCAAAATCAGAACATGACCTTAATCTTCTAACTTGGAGAACTCGCTCTCCTGCATTGGGATACCTCACATTTAAGCCACAACAACATTATAAAAACCTTTATTTAAAGCTTTGCTGAAATTAGATTTGCTGTAATGCATCAACTTTGTGCCTTGGTCCCATGTTCCCCTTGTCAGGTCAGTCACATCTGGAAGTGCGGCCAGTCCTGGGGGCCCTACTCTATGCAAAACTTCAGGGTAAGGACATGGCACAGGGCAATGAATAGGTCCCCTTTGATATTCCCTGTCATCTCCCCCTTTCTTCTCAAATATCCAGGCACTAGTGAGCTGTGAATTGTTCAGGTTACTGTCCAGTTATTCTCGAGGATAACATGAGTCATCCGAAATAAATTTCATAGTGACTATTTAAAATGGTTAACTCGTGAATTACTACCATGAGTAATGTGCATTTTTTTCCCCCTTCTTTCCTTCCTTCCTTCCTTCCTCCCTTCCTCCCTTCCTTCCTTCCACAGATTTTGTTACCTTAGCAAAGGCTGACACCCTTCTCTGGTTCTCCAGTGTATATATTAACACTCCCAGGTTTTCTATTAGACTAATAAGAAAATAAAGTATGCCCATAGAACTGATAACCTAGATGAAATTGTGTAATTCCTTGAAAGACACAATTTTCCAAAACTCACATAAGAAGAATTAGACAGGGGCTCCTGCGTGGCTCAGTGGGTTAAAGCCTCTGCTTTCGGCTCAGGTCATGATCCCAATGTCCTGGGATCAAGTCCTGCATCGGGCTCTCTGCTTCAGCAGGGAGCCTGTTTCCCCCTCTCTCTCTCTGCCTGCCTCTTTGTCTACTTGTGATCTCTGTCTGTCAAAAAAAAAAAAAAAAAAAAGGAAGAATTAGACAATCCATATAGACCTATATCTATTAAAGAAATTGAATCAATAATTAATCAGCTCCCAAACAGAAAGTACCAGTACAAGATGGATTCACTGGTAAATTTTACCAAACATTAAGGAAGAAATTATATCAACTCTCTACAATCTCTTTCAGAGGATAAAAGAAGAAGGAATACTTCTGAACTCATTCTATAAGACCAGAATTACCCTATTACCAGAACCAGACAAAGACATTACAAGAAAAGAAAATTACAGAACAATATGTCTCATGAACAAAGATGTAAAAATCCTCAACAAATTATTAGTAAATAAAATCCAAAAAAATATAAAGGAATTCTATTTCTTTAAAACCACAACCAAGTGGGACTTATCCCAGGTATGTGGTACTGATTCAATGTTAGAAAATCAATTAAGATAAGCCATCACATCAACAGACTAAAAAAAGAAAGTCATATGATAACACCAGTGGATGCAGAAAAAGCACTTGACAAAATCTAACACCGATTCATGATAAAAAATTCTTAGTAAACTAGGAATGGTAACTTAAAAAAAAAAGATTTTATTTATCTATTTGACAGACAGAGATCACAAGTAGGCAGAGAGGCAGGCAGAGAGGGAGAAGGGGAAGCAGGCTCCCTGCTGAGCAGAGAGCCCGATGCTGGGCTTGATCCCAGGACCCTGAGATCATGACCTGAGCTGAAGGCAGAGGCTTAACCCACTGAGCCACCCAGGTGCCCCTATAACTTTCTTAACTTGATAAAGAATATTTACCAAAAAAACCTGCAAGTAATATCATACTTAATGGTGAAAAATTCAAAGCTATCTCAGTAAGATCAGGAATAAATTAAGAATGTTTTTTCACCACTGCTTTTCAACATTGTACTAGAAGTTTTAGCTAATGCAATAACATAAGAGAAAGAAATAAAAGGTATGCAGATTGGGAAGAAAGAAAAAAAAAACTCTCTTTATATACAGGTGACATGATAGTCTATATAGAAAATCTGAAAGAACTTACCAAAAAAAAAAAAAAAAAAAAAACCTAAAAAGCCAAAAACCCTGTTAGCACTAATAAGCAATGAGAGCAAGCTTGCAGGATAGAAGGTTAATAAACAAAAGTCAATTGTTTTCTTATATACCAGCAATGAAAAAGCAGATATTAAAAACATGAGACCGGGGCGCCTGGGTGGCTCAATGGGTTAAAGCCTCTGCCTTCGGCTTGGGTCATGATCCCAGGGTCCTGGGATTGAGCCCTACATCGGGCTCTCTGCTCAGCGGAGAGCCTGCTACCCCCCACCCACCCCTATCTACCAGCCTCTCTGCCTACTTGTGATCTCTGTCTGTCAAATAAATAAATAAAATCTTTAAAAACAAAACAAAACAAAAAAACTCATGAGACCATTTACATTAGCATCCCCCAAAATGAAATACTTAGGTATAAACCTAATAAAAAAAAAAACTTATAAGATCTATATGAGGAAAACTACAGAACTCTGAATAATGAAATCAAATAATTCAAAAAATGGAAATATATTCCATGTTCATGGATAGGAAGATTCAATACTGTCAAGATATCTTTTATATCTATAATAAATCCACTACAATCCCAATCAAAATCCAGAAAATTATTTTATGGATATTAACAAACTGATTTTAAGGTTTATATGGGGAGGCAAAGGATCCATAATAGACAATACAATATTGAAAAAGAAGAACAAAACTGGAAAATCGCCACTGCCTGACTTCAAGACATAATATAAGGCTACAGCAATAGAGATATTGTGGTGTTGGTAAAAGACTAGACAAATAAGTCAGTGGAATATATTAAAGAGCCTAGAAATATACCCACATAAATATAGTCAACTAATTTTTGACAAAGGAGCAAAGATAAGTCTTTTCAACAAATGATGCTGGAACAACTGAACATCTGTTTAAAAAAAATGAATATAGAGATAAAACTTACATCCTTCACAAAAATAAATTCAAAATGGATCACAGGGGTGACTGGGTGGATCAGCTGGCTAAGCATCTGACTTTTGGTTTCAGCTCAGGTCATGATCTCAGGGTCATGGGACTGAGCCTCATGTTAGGCTCCATGCTCACTGTGGAGTCTGCTTGTGAGAGTCTCTTTCTCCCTCTCCCTCCCTCACTGCTTGTGTGCTCTCTCTCTCTCTCTCTCAAATAAATAAATAAATAATAAGATCTTTAAAAAAAAATGGATCACAGACCTAAATGCAAAATGCAAAAATAAACTCCTAAAAGATAGCAGAGAAAACCTAGATGACTATATGTATAGTAATGCCTTTTAAATACAACATCAAAGGCCTGAGCCATATAAGAAATATTTGATGAGGTGAACCTCATTAAAATTGAAAACCTCTGTAAAACATAATATCAAAGGAATGAAGACAAGCCACAGGCCAGAGAAAATATTTGCAAAAAACACTTCTGGTAAAGGACTGTCATCCAAAATACACAAAGAACTACTAAAATTCAGTACGAAACAAACAAAATGATTAAAAAATGGGTCCAAAATTTTACCAGATACCACACCAAAGAAAACATACAGATAGAAAATAAGCATATGGAAAGATGTTCTACATCATACATCATCAGGGAAATACAAATTAAAACAATAATGAGGGACTACTTACTATCTGCCTATTAGAGTGGTCAAAGTTGAGAATACCAACCACAAAATGCTGGCAAGCATGTAGAACAAGAAAGAGTTTCATTAATTGTTGGTAGGAATGCCAAATAATACAGCTCCTTTGAAACACAATTTGCCAGTTTCTAACAAAACTAAACATATCCTTACCATACAGTCCAGCAATTACACTCCTTGGTATTTACCTCAAGGGAGTTAAAAAACTTATGTTCACCCAAAAACCTGCACATGGATGTTTATAGCAGATTTATTCATGATTGTCAAAAGTTGGAAGCAACCAAGATGTCCTTCAGGAGGGACTGGATAAATAACTTGTGGTACATCCAGAAAATGGAGTATTACTCATCATAAAAAGAAATGATTTGTCAAACTGTGAAGACATGGAGAAAACCTAAGTGCATATTACTAAGTAGAAGCCATTTAGAATAGGCAAATATATGATTCCAACTATATGACATTCTGGAAAGGGCAAAACTATGGGGACAGTAAAAAGATCAATGGTTATCAGGGGTTGGGAGTAAGGAGAGAAAAGAACAAATAGAGCAAAGAGAATTTTTAATGCAGTGGAAATATTCTATATGATTAACACAATGATGAAGCATCCAACCCCACAGAATGTACAATGGGAAGAAGGAACCATAATGTAAACTATAGACTTTGGCTGATTATGATGTATCAATGTAGGTTCATCAATTGTAACAAATATACTGCTCTGGCAAAGGATGTTGATAATGGTGGAGATTATGTATATGGGATACAGGGATGCATGGGAATCTCTGTACCTTCCTCTCAATTTTACTGTGAACCTAAAAACAGTTCAAAAAAATTAAATCTTTAAATAATATATAATACTCAGAGCCTTGCCAAGTTCTTTCCTTTATTAAAGCAATTAGCTGACCACTATACACCCCTGATATAGTCACTTGACTGTCAACCTTGAGGTCATAAAGCACTTGGGAACACTTACGTAAAAGCAAAAGAGGAACTTGGGCCAGGATGTGACCACAAGGAGCAGCAGAACTTTTACAGTTTTATCCATTTAGTTCAAATGTTCTTCATTTGGATTTCCAAAAAGTTCATTCAAATAACTGATTTGATTGATAATGGAAACCAGGCCTCTTTCCCTTCACCATTTTTAGTTGGGTGGAATTTATATCCAATTAAGTTTGAGAATGCTGCTTACTGAATACTAGCTCTTAGAAATTCATCCTGTTAAGAGACTAAAAAAAATCTTTTGAATTTTAATTGACCTACTATACCAAACATACATGACTACAGATCCTTTATTCTTTGTTGATGTTCTATATATGCAGGTTCTATACATCATATTTTGGGAACATTATGCTAAAGGCACTCTTTAGTAACTAAAAGCCACTAATTCCAATTTCTCACACAAACCTCAAACCTGGAGTCTAAACCCAAACTCCTTAGTCTGGCTTTTTAAGGTCCTTCACAATATTCTGCCAAACTAGTTTTGCAGCCTCATTTTCCATTTTTCTTCTATATGAATTTTCTGCTCTAACAAAACTTGCTTATTCTTTGTTCCCTAAATAGTCTGCATCCAATTCTGCCTCCCTATTTATATACATATTCTTTAGGAGGGTCTTGAATTTCATTAGAACTGGAGATGTCAGAAGTTCTTAATTAGTCATTTAACAAATATTTATTGAGTGTTTGCTTTAACACTGTATCTCTTGGGATGCTTTGTTGCAAGCAACAGAAATAGGCTCTAGCTAATTTAAGAAGAAGAGGAATTTATTGAAAGGACATTGGGTAACTCAAAGAATTTCTGAGGGGTCTAGAGAATAAGGCTTGAAGACTGTGCAGCCAGGAACACTACTGTATATCCACTGCATGATACATCCAGGTACATTCACTACCCTGTACCCAGACACTGTACCTTGCACTACCAGCGCTAGCAACAGTGGTCCATGGATGTCAACGCTAGAACCACTGACCCTGCCACCTCTGGGAACTGGAATAGTTGCCTCTGTATCCAACACTCATGCCAGCATGGATTCTGCACATTCTCTTCTTCCTACCAATAGCAGATTCAAGGACCATCCGATGGGTGGGACCTGGACACCTGTCCATGTCCTAACTGCAAGGAGGACTGGGAAATCTGGTGTCTGGCATTTTCATCTTTAATAGGAGGACCTGAGCTCTGCCTTACTAGATAAGGGATTCCCCCCAAAGAGAAGAAGAAACCAGAGATGATGGATGATCAAAAAGAATGACAATTGTCAGCTATGGTTATATGGATATATATATATATACACATATGTGTATATATATATAGTTATGTGGATTACAGGGAAATACAAAAGAGTCTCTTCTGTAACCTCTGAAAGAGTTTACCTAACAGAAAAACAGATGAGACAATGAGAAAATCAGATAATTTAAAATAACATCATAAATTTGACTGCTTAATTAAAAAATACTAAGATGATATTGAACATAATCAACAGACTTAGAGAAAAGTATATTTGTACTTTCTAGCTCCAAGCCCCTTCTTTCTCACCAGATTTTTTTCTAGAGCAGAATTTATGTAAATAAGCTCTGTTCCCACCTAGAATATTTCCGCACATCCTCCCCTTTCCATTTTCCAAGTTCATCTGCTCAAAGACAAGCTCCTTGGTCATCAACAGGATGCATGATTCCCAGAACTGAACCCTTTATAAATTAAGGATGAAGCAGAAATGTCAGCTCTATTTCTCTCTCCTGGGAAGACAGACAGAGCTTAGGGCTGAAGAATCAGAACACAGTGGCATAAACTTGGGAATGATTACAGGTTCTTGACCTGAAGTCAGACAGGATGAAAATGTGCCTGGAGTCCTGAGAAATCCAACAACACTCTTCTGCATTGTGTTTTTACCTCCTTTCCTAAGGAAGGTCAGTGTTAGGCTGCACGGGGGAAAAACCATGCAGAGCTGAGAGTTGAATGCTTTTCCAGTGCTTTATCAAGGTCACGGCAGGAGCGTGTTTGGAGCTCTACTCCAGCAGTCAGCCAATGGCCATTTGGAATTAACAATGGAAGCCATGCAGGCAGAGCAGGAAAAAAAAAATGGGTCATTTAACTGCTACAGGACATCCAAAGTCAGTAGCTAGGGCCTCCACCCACAGCAACTACCCAGCCCCCAGGCCTTGCTGCACCTCCACTTTTTTTTTCCATCATGCAGCTCTCTCTGCCTCACATTCTTCACCTTCCTAGGAGTCAGTTTGGCTTCCAGAAAGAGGGTGTAAATGAAAATAAAAACAGAGAAAAGGAATTAGATGACAGCATCACTCCATGAAGAAGGGAAGGCTTGGGCAATATGACAGAAAGAAAACTGACTCTATAGCTTTCTCTAGGTACTAGCTGGGTGACATCTGGTAAGTCATTCTTCCTTCATACCAACATCAGTAAAATGGGATTATGTGAAACAATTAGTATAAAATTACAGCAAACTGTAAAGAACACTACTTATCCCTCTACCTACAACTAGGTTAGTTCAAATACTAGTTATGCTTTCCTGTCCTAAATTACACTTGGGAGTGTTTGCAGCTTAAGCTGTGGGTGATGATCAAAGGCCTTTCACTGACTCTTGTCCTTATTTACAGCCATGAAGGTTCTCAAGGGAAAGCTCGTCTGTCCTCACGTCAGAGGGTGTAAGAGGAGGAGCTGTTCTGTAGTCTGGGCTTCTAACTCACCTGCTTGTATTCCCTTCTTTCACACACGCACACACACACACACACACCCTCTTTCTCTCTTTCTCTCTCCACCTACCCATCCCTGATAAATATATGAGGATAGGGGTGCCTGGGTGGCTCAGTGGATTAAAGCCTCTGCTTTTGGCTCAGGTCGTGATCCCAGGGTCCTGGGATCAAGCCCCACATTGGGCTCTCTGCTCAGCAGGGAGCCTGCTTCCTCTCCTCTCTCTCTCTGCCTGCCTCTCTGCCTACTTGTCATCTCTGCCTGTCAAATAAATAAATAAAAATATTTTTAAAAATATGAGGATAAAGTAATACCTAATATTCTAATAAGTGCAATATAACAGTGTGCTCAGAATAGAGACACTGAATATAGATTCCTTGATGTGGAAATCCTAATTCTGCAATTTGCTTGCCCTATTACCTTAGACACATTATTTTACCTTTCAGTGCCTCCGTTTCCACTTCTATAAAATAAGATAATAATAAACGTAACATATAGGGGTGTTGTGAGGATTAAATAAACTAATACTGCTAATCCTAGAACAGGATCCAGCACATAGCTCTTATTTGACATCATTAGATAATATTACTATTATGTCATACATCTAATTAATGTGGTAGTATACAAAGTATCAGTAAGAAAAGGTAAAGTTATTGTGTACATCGTGCTTGTGTACATAGACATGGTTTTACTGCATCCTTACCTTAACCTTCAAGTTCAGTACTAGTACTCTGACTATGGTCAGACAGGTGAGGTAAGATAGTAAAGCACTAGAAAGTGGGGAGTTGAGATTCAAACTGAGGTCTTCTGGCCCCCAAACCCCTACAATGCATGTTTTCCCTCCCCTGAGAAGCTGCCTACCTTTATTCAAAATATTCAGAATTCCTCTTTGGGAATTTCCTTCAGAGATCAACGACCTTGTTTTGAATTTCCTTAGCACTGGAAAAACATCTTCTTTTGAAAAAAAAGGTTATCAGAAATTTTCAAAATTCATTTATTGTTAAGGTGAATAGCCCACTGGTTCATAATGTTTTACGCTAAAATAAGGTGTAATTAATGTCCTTAAGTGTCTGATAACTTGACCCTGGAGACAACCCCCAGAGAAAAGTTCTAAAATGATTCTGAAAAATTAAGTATCATAGGAAAATTGCATTTCCCAACCCTCATTTGGTTACTTTGGTTCTGATATGCTTCTGTAGATGGAGTTTTCAACAGCTTGATTGTAACTTCTTGTATGCAAAAGAACATAGAGTAAGGCAGTCTGTAATATTTGAGGTCTGTGTTTCCATAATGATGCCCTCCTCTGTGGTCTCTGAAATATTCTTATGTCCCCAGGCTCTACAAGACCCAAGAGCACTGTGGAGGTCAGCATGACAATGGAAGAGGTACAACATTAAGCTTGGCACTATCTCAAACAATATCTGAGTGAGGTGTTATCCCACTTAGTCCTTGGCAACAGCTTGTTTCACTGAGAAGAAACTGAAGCTCAAAATGGATCTATAACCTGCTGTAGGTCCCCCACGAGTTCAATGGAACAGAGGCAGGCATGGCGCTTGTCTCCAGATTCCCTTTCACCATAGCCTGTGGCTGAAGCTATGTTCCAAACAGCTCAGCCCAAGTGCCTCTGTGCTGGGCCCTTTAAAGCAGACTAGATGCATGGGCAGAGCAGCGTAAACCGGGGTATAATTAAGTAATCACTGAAGCTCTTCAAGGCAGGGCCAGGCCTCCTCACCCACTTGTTCCTGGCTTTAGCAACATGTAAGATACCAGAAGATCATCCCCTTTCTGGAAGTGGTTTACTCAGAGGCCTGCACTCCACTTAGATGGAGCTCTTTGCTACCTCCTTCAGCCTCCAGGGCTTATGCTTCATAGACTCTGTGCCCACGTGCCACTCCTCCAGAAGCAGGCTGCCATGGAGAAGCTGATGGTTGTGTTTATGCCCTTGATACAGTAGTACACATTAACTTTAAGCTCAGCCAAACTGGTAAATTAAATAGGGAACCAGTCCCTGTCTCAGATTCCATTTTACTTTATGTCTTATTACCACAGATGAACGAATACAGAGAAATAAGGAAAGAGGTGTGGAGAAGAAAGATGAAGGAAAAGGGTAGCCATGTTTATACTTTAATTAGAAAAAAATCACAATTATTCCAAGGAAAAACACAATTTTAGATAAGAGCACATGTTCAAAAAAACAAGATGGTCCAAACCATGTTAACTATTAAATTTGTTATCTGTCCACATAACCTCTAGATTCTTAACTTGTTCCATTCTGCTGGCTCTTTTTACACTATACCTATTATAATTCACCTGTTAAAAGAAGAGCTGTGAGGGCGCCTGGGTGGCTCAGTTGGTTAGGCAGCTGCCTTCGGCTCAGGTCATGGTCCTGGGACTGAGTCCCGCATCGGGCTTTCGGCTCTGCGGGGAGTCTGCTTCTCCCTCTGACCTTCTAGCCTCTCAGGCTCTCTCTCACTGTCTCTCTCTCAAATAAATTAATTGAAAAAAAAAAAAAGAAGAGCTTTGAGATCCTGTTAATATGTCTCTAGTAAAATCTAAGGTAGAGAGAAAACTTCAACTCCTCAACCACTCTGGAGAACTTGGCTCTCTAAGTAGATAGACATTGTTTTAAAACCAAGAACAAGCCAGAGATCACCAAGATTAGGTTTCACTCTTTCCTTTCCAAATCCTGATCCCTAATCCATTAGAGCTAATTTTCTGTAATCCCTTTTCTGTATACAGTCATGCATGAGGTGGGTTTCTCTCCGAAGGAAGAAGAGTAAGGACATGGGAAATAGGGAAAGGGGACCCATTTCATGAAGCTGCCAAAAATAAGTTCATACCAGTAATAGCACTTATGATACAAACAAGCTCCTACATGCAGAATCATCATCTGTATGGGAAGTTGCTTATAAAGATGATGACATTTAAGGTTTGGCATCTCAGCAGTTTTTACTTTTGATCTTGGAAAATTGCCCAAAGTAAACAAGTCATCCACAATTTGGCTTGCTTGCCATTTTAATTATCGGGGGACAGGGTGGGGGAGTGCTTTTCCTCTTAAGCATGTGGTACCAGAGGCCTACTTTCTGATCTAAAAATCAACAAAATGGATGGAACCCCAAAGTCTGTGATTAAACAACAGGGCAGACTTTGCTACACAGTGACCTTTTTTTATGCTCCAAATCCAAGCCTGCGGAAGATTCGGTTTGACAAATTTTAAACCTCTTAAAATGAAGTCTGAAACAGAAATTCAATATGCTCTTAATTACATTTGCCCCAAAGGTAAAATGAACGCTGCTCTGTTCTTCACACAGCTCTGGTTAAAGCTGGATTCTCACTAGGCTGAGCCATTCTGACTCGAAGTGAAGGTTGGGTGGCAGCTGAGGTCTCTATCAGAGACTCTGAGGGTGGGCTGAGGGCAAAAGGAAAGGGGCTAGAGTTCTAGAACAGCAGTTCTAAGGGGGAAATAGGGCCCTCTTGTTCTGGGTAGTTGAGGTGGGTGGTAGGAGGCAGAGGAGGGAAGCCCAGGTAGCTGAGATAAGTGGAGACAGGGAAGTTAGGAGGACTGGGAGGAGATACTATGAGGACAACTAAATGTTTCCTCTGCTCTTGAGGAGAAAACATGGAAGAGGAAGTAATGGACATTGCTCCCTGAAGGCAGGCAGGCATTGCACATTCAGGCTTGGGCAGTAACAAAGCCACTGAGAAGAGAAGCCCAGTCTAGATGCAGAGTTTGACCTATGACTCCAACAATCATGACACCTTAGTGAAAGACAGTAGATCAGATCATCCCTCCCACTGATAGGAAAAGAAGATTTTAACTTTTTGATGAAACTTAAAAAGAAATATCCTAAAATGCCAGACAGTCTTGGCACCAAAAGTATAAAAAACATAGCTTTAGTCTTCCCCCACCAGCCAGCAGATGTGTGAGAAACCACTCAGGTGTCTCAGCTACAGGTCACCCTTTGTGTTTGAAGGGGCTGGAAGCCAAGACTGGTTGCCTTGTTGATACTACACATTTGCTACCTTGGGTGAACTCACCGTATCAGAATAAGGATTCAGACAGAGCTGGCTCTGTAGGTGGTTGGGAACAGAATTGGTTCTGCAGTATGTACTTTGGTAGCTTTAGCAACTGTTGGTGGCTGGTGTCTGCTCTCATTGGTTAGGGTCATAGCAATACCTATGGCTAAATGCTTAGAATATCATCCCTCACTGAGATTCTGTTATAAAAATTAGGGTATGTTATTAACATTTTGATCATTCCTTGTAAAAGTGGTCATTGTCACCTATTTGAAAGTCAGTGCTTGATTACAGAAATGCCAAATTTAAGCACCAAAACAAAGTAGTGAGCCCCACTAAACTACACTTACATGTATAAGAGAAATTAAATTATATTACTCACTTCTGACTTTGGGAACTGTAGTGAATACCTTAATGGTGTGATGATTTTTTAATATGTCAACCTGGCTAGCCTATTATCCAAGTTATTTAATCAAACA
Organism: Taxidea taxus jeffersonii; assembly: GCA_003697995.1. Classification (NCBI taxonomy): domain Eukaryota; kingdom Metazoa; phylum Chordata; class Mammalia; order Carnivora; family Mustelidae; genus Taxidea; species Taxidea taxus. The sequence continues at coordinate 78,084 of ML106569.1, read as the reverse complement.
GCAATATCAGTGTCGCTGTGAAGGTATTCTGTAGATGTGAGTAAAGTCCACAATCGGTCCACTTTGGATAAGTGGGATTATTCTAGATAATCTGGGTGGTCTTGACCCAATCAATCAGTTGAAAGGCTGTGAGAACTGAACTAAGGCTTCTCTGAAGAAGAAATTCTGTTTACAGACTGCTGCTTCAGCCCATGCCTAAGATTTCTAGCCTATCCTTCCTGATGGCTTGCTCTATGGATTTTGAACTTACCTGGCCAGCTTTCATAATCATGTAAGCCAATTCCTTGCAATATATCTCTTAATATATATCTCCCACTGGCTCTGCTTCTCAAGCTGAACCCTGACTGATACACATATGCAACCTGGATGCCCCTTCAAGACTGAAATTGTTGCTTCGGCTATCAGGAGTGCTGCTAGCAGAAGCTATCAGCTATCAGCCATCTTCATCTTGCCCTGGGTCATATTCCCTTCCCAGGGAATCGTGCATCTAATGATGCGTTGATATCAACTATAAAAGCCTAGTCCCCCTGCTTTGACTCTGGATAACTCAGAAGGGCTGCCTGGCTTTAGAGCGCCCCATGAACTCAGCTGAGATCTTCAGTGCAGCTGCATGACAGCCAACTTCTCCCTCTGCCCCAGCCTTCTTCCTTCCCTTCCTCCCACAGGTACCAATTCCAAGAGCACTGCCTGATAAATCTACAGTCTATCTACTTCCCAGTGAACGCCACCTGCACAGTGAGTTTTGTCACTGAGTTTCCCTCTATGTCTTACATCTTTGAACTTCCCTTTTCATTTCTCTCTTTCCCTTTTGCACCTATATTCTAGGCTCTCCCATGTTTAAAAGAAACTCAACCAAAAAACACAATAAGCATTCCTAAATTCTGTGTCATCTTCAAGTGAAGGCTGGTTTTTTTTTTTTTCCTACATCCAAATTTCTTGAAGAACTAAATTGACACTCTCTCCACTTTGCTTTCTAAATACAATACGGTGTGCCTTTAGCCATCATTCCTGCTCTATATTTTACTGAGGTCCCAGTAACCTCCTATTTATTAAAACCCCATGGGCACTCTTCAGCCTTCTCATGCTTGACTTGGCTGTTGGCAGTGTGACCTTCTCCATCCTTTCTTGAAACTGTTGCCCGGCTACAATAGCAGCCATGACTCTCTCTGTGCCAGACTTCTATGTCTCTCTCTGGCTATTCCTTTTCATTCTTCTTCACAGACCTCCTTTTTCAGTGAGTGAAGCCTCTGCTCAGTCTACACTCTCTTCTGGGGCAAGTTGGCTATATCCACAGCTTCAACTACCACCTATGTGCTGATGACTCCCAAATCCATATCCCCGAATTCTTCCTCTGTTTTGGGCTCTAAACCCCATAATTCCAACTACTGAATGTTTCCCCATGAATTTCTTGTCTTATCTAACACTGAGCTCCCTCTCACACATGTTCCTCCTTTCTGAGCTAATAGCACAACACTATTCTTCCCACCAACAGAGCCTGTGATGATCCTCCATTCTTCTTTCTATCCCATACCACCCACTATTCATCAGTGGTTTCTTTTTCTTAAATACAAAATTCTTAAAAGTAGCCCTACTTCTCCCATTTTACTACTTTATTTCATATCTTTACTATTTCATACATTTCACAGAATAAAGAATAGTACCTACCTGGAAGCTGAACCACCTAGGCACCATACTTTAAAGGGATCTGCTTTGTCCTTTCTCTGGTCACATCCCTAATAACATGTCAAGGAGTACCCAGGGCCAAAGACACATTGCCACCATGGGCCCACATACCCTAATTCTAGGCCATGTTTCTATACTTAGGACTGTAGATTGATTCCCTGTTCAAATGACCCAAGACTGCCTATGAAGGATTATTCTGTAGATCCATCTTCCCAAGAGTATACTGTATCACTGGAGTATACATCTGAAAGCCTGAAGGTGGTCAAGACATAGCTGCCTACAGCAGAGTAGGAGAGTAGGTGGAGGTTGTATACATGGGCTGGATCGTCCACATACACACATGTGCAAAATCCTTTGTGGTTCTAGGCTAAGGAAGAATAGAGGCGAGCTATGAGTCTGAGGCCTCTAATTATACTTTCTCCCCAAGTGCCACAAATGCCACAAATGTTGGGAGGAGGATGCTGGTTATGAAGTGTGTTTTACATGTATCAAGCTAAATAATGGGAATCAAAGACGAATTAGACATAATCACTGCCTTGGTGCCTCAGTGGCTCAGTCAGTTAAGCATCTGACTTCAGCTCAGGTCATGATCCCAAGGTCTTGGGATTGAGCCCTGCCTCAGGCTCCCCACTCAGCAGGAAGTCTGCTTGTCCCTCTCCCTCTGCTCCCCACCCCTAGCTTGTGCTCACTCTCTCATATAAAAAAATAAAATATTTTTTAAAAAAAGGAGTTCAGAAACATATAAGAAGGGGAACATTATAAAACTAGATGAAGTCCACGTTACTAAAGGTATGTTTAGAGTTGTGTGAGGAGGGAAAATCAAGCCCTACCAGGTAATGTAGGAAGCCTTCCCATGTGGGATCACATTTGAACTAGAAATTAAAGCTTGAGAGTAAGTTTTCCAAGCTTGAGGAAGCCACTATAGCAAAGAAATCAGCACTATTCAAAAATAATGTATACTTACTAAGCTGGGAGCACAGGGTTGGGAGATGGCTGTAAAGGTTCTAAGGACTATCAAGGACTATTTATCAAGGAGCTTCTTACTTTATCAGAAGGCAGCAGGGAATCTAATGATTTAAGGCCAGGGACTGATATGGTCATATCCTCACATACGAAAGACTTAAATTCTCTAGATTAGCTTCTTAAAGGGTCTCCTGTTCTCCCCCACCTCCACTACTCCTTGAGAATCCAGCTACCATCCTGTTGCCAAAATGATCCTTCTCAAATACATTCTGGATGCTATCATTCTTCTGTTTCTTTCCATTGCCTACAGGTTAGAGTCCAAACTCTTCGGCATAGTTTCCAAGGCCCTTTACATACTACCTCTGCTTGTCCTCCCATTCTAATCTCACATCACTCTCCCACATGCTTCTATCATAGACATACACAATGACTTGCCCCATCCAGAAGGCACTGTGATCTCTGATTACTTTACAACTCCCAGCTTGCTGGCCTGAACAACTGCTTACCTTTCAAGCAGCAAAGTATAGAGACAAGAACACAGCCCTTGATATAGATTGATCAGGAGTATTTCCTGGCTCTGCCACAGTCTTGGGCGGGTCATTTAAATTCTGAGCCTTGGCTACCTTGCCTCTTTTACGGACATAACACTCATTTTTTCAGAGTACTATGAATATTAAATGCCATAACATAGGTAAGTACCTGGCATGAACACAGTGGACTCCCCTTGGACTAAGCCCTCTGGATTTCCATGTCCATTAAACTACAGCCTTTTCCCACAAGTAACCCCAGTTATGTTTGTCCATTTTACATACATGAAGTGTACCTTGGTCCTTTGCTCCGACACCAGCCTGTTCCTGTCAATATTCTTCATTCCAAGGGAGATCCTCTTCCCCCAAGCCCCAGCCACTGGCTAATGTCCTGCTCCAAACTCAGGGGATCCCCTGAAAACACAATTCTGTCATTTGCCCAATGGTGCATGATGCTTCCCCCTGAGGATCCACCATCACACCAGTTCCTACTTGGAGGCAGACTGTAACACCATTATAACTGAGCTTATTGCACCCTCTAGGTATAATTTTGATTTGGTTACTATTTACCTAAGAAGTTGTCTTAGTTCCTAATACCAAGTTCTGCCTACTTCCACCTTATCTCCAGCTCCCCACCAACCAGCAGAGGATAAACTCCATGCTTTATGACCCATAAATAAGGTATAATTTATCATTCAAATCACTATGGTTTTGAGACCAAAAAGGTACAGAAAGAGTTAAATGGATGTGTGTTCACCAACGCACAACAGCATCATTTCTTTGGAAGATGCAAGAGTGAGACCAAGAAGGAAATTTCCTTCTTTGTCCTATTTCCTCCATGGACTGTGGTTATATTGCCTTCAGCTGTAAAGATGTCTATCCTAATTTTAGTTTGTTTTACTCAGCTCAGTCTGTTGTTGTGGTTCACCCAGAGGAGCATCCAGTCACTAAAAGAGAGAAAGAAGAACAGTGTTCTGCTGCCTGAAGTGCCCAAGGCAAAGAGCGGCTCCTAGCTGCTTCTGCCAGGGAGCTCTGCTGTGACATGGTACCAACAGTAGATGTGGGTGGAAGGTGAGGCAGCTGCATTTTGTGGTGCCTGTCATTCTTATTTGAATGTCGTTTGGGTTTTAGAAACTCTTGGCGTTGGGTTACAACACCCCACCCACTCTGTTGGTAACTACCACTTGTCCTCCCTATAAGAGGTCATGCCAACTCAGATGAGGCAAGGCCATGCTCAGCAGCCCTGGATGGCTCCTTCTCTGGCATTTGAAGGGCTTTCTCTTGCATCTGGTCAGATCCACAGCTTCCTGTGGCCCTGAGAATCTAGGATGCTGATTCTCCAGAGACTGGCAACAGGACCAGAAACTTCCTTCTGCTTTTAGCAAGTATATTGAATGCTGAAATGCTCCTTAGTCATGTGCACTGCTATGAGAGTCTATGGGTGTGCACTAGAGAGTGTGAATACATTTCTTCTTCTGGCATTTATAATGCATCACCATTTAAAGGAAATTCCCTTCAGCCCTTTTATTTCACCATCATGTAAGGCCTTGAGACAGCCCACCGCATGAATCTCTCATGAGTAGGGTGAAAGAGAAAAAAGGAACCAGGCCCACTTTACCGTGGAAGTATGACAATAATCAGAAAGAAAGGGTACAAATATGCCCTGAGGGGCTCAAATATACTCATTAATATGTCTCTTCATGTTCTGCCTCAATCTCAATTTTGAGAATTATCTCTATTATCTGCTTAATGTCTAAAAAAAAAAAAATCACTGAGCAACTGCTGTGTGCTGACAGTTTCTAATACACACAGTCACTCTCTAAGCAGGCACTAGCATCCTAACTTTACAGATGGCGACACTAACGCCCAGAGATGAGTAAGTAGTGAGAGGCAGAAGTCAAAGCCTGGTCTCTCAGCTTTGAAACCTATGCCTTGTACAAAGTACTGTATTCTTCCCTATTTTATGCTGCAGACCTCTGGAACAACAGAGAGCGATTCAGCCCTCCATCATAATGACTGCCACTACAGGCAGAACAGGCAAGGACAAAATCTCTCCCTTCTACTTAAAAAAAAAAAAAAAGCATACTTGTTTGTCCTAAGAAATGGGAGAGACAGTGGGAGTTCAAATGAAATTATGGGGATGTGACAGCCTAAGGAAAAGACACCCCAAATCTTTGGATGTTTGCTATTTAGATTATTATTGAATTGCTGGGACCTCAAAACATGCTCAGAGTTAATCCTACAAAACCTGAATTGAGGAAAATGGTGTCTGAATGCAATTAATGAAATGAAAAATTCTAACTCATTATTAAAATTCTCCACTTGTTTCAAAGACATATTTTAGGCCAATTTATGGGTGTTTGAGATTACAGAATTCATAAAAGGCACTGAATCTGCAATCTAAACATTTCCCAGTAGAATACACCTGCATTGGACAATTATGCCCACATTAAAGAGTAATATTGCAGTCCTTGCTTTAGTGTAAATGAAATCATAGGAATCAGTGGCAAGAGCTACTATCATTAGAGACCCTTACAAATTTGATGAAAGGGAAAGAGAAGGAAGTGGGCTCGCCTTACAACACAGATTCCAGGGTCAAGAGAGGACTGTGTAACTTTCTGAGCTATGCCCTCCACTGGCCAGGTCTGGTCAGTTCTTGCCAAATGTTTTCAACCCAATGAGTCAAGGACTGGCCTGTTCCATTCTACCTTGTGGGAATCCGCCTCTGATTTTATAACAGAAGTTAGTAGAACAATGGGATTTGCTTTTTGAAAATTCGCTTTTCAGACACCAGTCCTGCAAAAACACATATTTCTACTGGCTCACCAGGGGAGCTCCTAAAATTTTAATTTTTTTTTTAAACACTGGTTCTTGGTAAATAAATACACCTAACTTCTCTATAACCAGAACCAAGCCAACCCCACATCTGGAACTCAAAGCCCAGGCTGAAGGCTGCTGTTCTGATTCATACATGAGTAAGGGCCACATAGGGAGGCAAGCAAACAGACAAACAGAAACCATGGAAGTCAAGTTTGCCTTTGGGCACTTGGCCCAGAGCAGATAATATAGTGCCTGAAAGCTTGGGCTCTAGGAGGAGACAGGTCTGGGTTCAAATCCCAAATTGAACACATAAATTACCTGAACTCTTCAAACTTCATTGTCTTCATCTGCAAAATGGGGGGTGTCAATGGCACTAATATTTGATTTGTTGGGAGGATTAAATGGAAAAAAATGCACAGAAAGTACCTGCCACAGGGAATGTTATAAAACCATATTATATAGACACAGAATAATGCAAAACAGAGAACTCTGTGTCCACCGAATGAATATGGTACTGTGTGAGGCCAACTGCAAATGGCTCGTTCTGACTGGCTTTGTTGCTGGCTTTCTCTACCTGCTCACAGAAGCACAGTCGCATGTCTTAGAGAAAGCCAGCTCCAGGAGGGCCTCTAGACATAACCGACCAGGAAGCTAGAAACAGTGATCCATGTACATTTGCCAGACTCAGGTTGGAGGCGAGTCTGGTGACACACTGGACTTGACTAGGGGCAAAGCAAGCTGACCAAGCACCAGCTACTGACTGTCACCCCCTCAGAAGAATCTGCAGTTTTTTTCTAAGTAATTGGCCAATTAAATTATAAATCCATGAGTCTTTTTCTTAAAACATACAGATTTTTATTACTATTTCAAAAACATCCCAGATATATAACTACAATTATTTATAGCTTTGTAAAAACATGTGCCAGATGAACAGAAAATACTGCTGGTTTAGTTTGTTTCAGTCTCACTCTAGTACCTCATGTGGTTTAGAGCTATTGCTTTCTTTCTGTTGTTAGCAACTAAATATTTTCCAAATAACCAATTATTAGAATTGAGCCTGTTTGGTTTAATACACACGCAGAGAGTTGTATATACAAATACAGTTTGAATGTCCCTCCATGGGTAAACATGAGGTGCTATCACAGTTGGAGTATTTGTTTCAATGCTTAAGTTATAGTTATGTGATCTTAGGCAGAAAATTTAGCTTTTCTGGATATCAGATTTCTGAAATCTAAATAAGTAAACCAACTTGGGTCCACAGATGTGTTTTATTTGGCCAACATTATTTTAGAAATGTGAATGACTTTTCTAAGCCTGCATTTTCCAGTTCCCACAGCTTAAGCACCCCTAACATGGTCCAGCTGACTGCCTTTTCACATTTGCTTCACTTGCTCGGCTCCTGAAAGCATTTTGGACCCTGGATGAGATGATCCAGAGGGCTTCCTCTAGCTTCGAAACTCTGCTATGCTGATTCTATCAGGTTGCTGAATTGCTTAATCTCTTTGTCTGAAGAGTAAATAAAATGCTCATTCTTCTATAGTTAGGCTTCTGTGTTTGACAGGAACAACTGAAACATGGCTCAGACAAAAAGAAAAATTTTCTCAAAGGAAATTGAAGTTAAAACTCTTTGCAAATATTTTTGAAGATCCCTGCTCTTTAATTCTAGATTCTTATCTGCAAGATATCATGTATTTCAGTCAGGCAACAGCTATCTCTCCTTTTAAAGATTTTATACCTAAGACTCTCCCAAAAATTTATCTTTCTTCCTTTGTCTTTGTCACTCTCGTTAAGGATACTGGACAAATATCCCTGAAAATTTAGATATGTGACAAATAGAGATTTAAATTGTATGATTAAGCATCATGATTCCACAAAAGTATAACCTGAGCTTCTAGTTGCTTTGGGCTTAGAGCCAACAGAAACTGAGCCAGACCCTCCTTTGGAATAAAGGCTTGAGCACCCAAGCTAGAACTGAGAAGGGATAAAGATCTTCACTAGTAGTTTTTCTTGAAGAATTCAATACCCTTCCTGCCAAACCAAGCTTAATGGCTCTGCCATACAAAAGCCATAGGTTTTATTGCCTCAACTGGAATTCTACCATGAAAGCACAACCTGCCCCACCTTTAATCTCAAAAATAATACTCTTGAGGCAATGATTTCAATTTAGTGTCCATCACCAAACTGCTGAAAACTGGGGAGAGTTAGTTCAACTTCCTTCACCTGAATATCCTTCACCATTAATAGCAGAATCACTGCTCTAAAACTGACAATAGCCTGGAACAATGCACATAATCACCTAGAAATTGTATTGAAATGCTGATTCCTACTCATTGGCTCTGGAAGGGGACCTGAGATTCTGCATTTTGACTACTTCCAGCTGATGCCCAGATTCCTGGTCTATGACCACATTTGGAGTAGCAAGGACCCAAAGGGCTCTGTTCATTTCAATTAGATGTTTATTGGCTTCTCAGTGCCAAATTCTGAGCTATGCACTGGGAATACAAAGATGCATGACACAATCACTTTCCTCAAAGAACTCACCATGTAGTGAAGGAAGGAGACACATAAATATCTAGCTATGATATATGTGGTATTGTTACAACAGGAACAAAGTACTCCAGAAGTCAAAGAGAGTGAGAAATAAAATTAGAGCTAGAATCAATGTAGAACTATTCCTATCCCTATGGATCTCTCTCTTTTTTGCCTGTGCATGCTACAATAGGAAAAACTGAGCTGTAACATAAAACCCAGATAAGACTCTTCTTAAACTGATGTTCCCAAGAGGTCAAGCTTTGAACAAACTTCATATAAGCAGACACTCTCAAAACAGTAATTTTCAAAAAGGCAAAATCATGAATCTCATGGAAATACAAAATTAATGTGTATCAAATATTTTAGCAAACTAACATTGCTCAAAGAACATTTGGGAAGCTATGTATTTATAAGTAGTATTAGGATAAGACTGCTGGGTCAGATTAAATAAACTGGTCAATGTCCAACAGAGCCATTAACTGTAAGATTTTAGGTTATTTGTTCTATTTGACAGAAATTATTTGTATCTCTAGCAGATAAAAGCCTACTAATTAGCATCTGCTTTTCTAGAGTTGTAAAACAGCCCAAACAATGGAAAGCCAAACCCAGCTCTGAAAGAATCTCTGTTATTCTCTTTCACTTGTTTTCAAGCTTCAGATAAAATATCTGATTGTACATTCAGCCTCTCGAAAATTAACATGGGAGAAAAATCTCCCTTCACCTCAACCACTTCTAAAATTGCTTCAGGACCTTAATCTTCCTCTAGTTTATCTGACTGGATCTCATTCCCAGATGAAATGATCTGCATTAATAATATGTATAATTTACTGGGGTAACAGACTCTGTGTTTTAGGTACATTACCTCTCAATTTTCACACCAGCGCTTCAAGTAAGTAGAACTATCCCTACTTGAGATTGAAGAAATAGTCTCAGTGAGGTTAGATGATTTACCCAAAGACATAGCAGAACTCATAGCAGAACTAAGGTTCAAATATAATAATATTATTATAAAAACAGTAAGTATTTAGAAAACAAAAAGTGAAGCTATCTTGCTAGATAAAGAGTAAGCTGGATTTGGGACCAACATGATTTGGAAGATTTTTTTCCATAATGCACAAAATTACCAGGATTTAAAAATATATATATTTATTCATTGATTTGACAAGGAAAGAGAAAGAGAAGAAGCAAGGGGAGCAGCAAGCAGAGGGAGAGGGAGAAGCAGACTCCCTGCTGAGCAGGGAGCCAGATACAGGGCTCCATCCCAGGACTCCTGGATCATGACCTGAGCTGAAGGCAGATGCTTAACTGACTGAGCCACCCAGGTGCCCTAAATTACCAGCATTAAAGCTGACCCTTCAGGTAAAGTCACTGTCCTCAGAACTCATGTCAAAAATAAAATAATACTTGATAGAAAATGAATGGACACACAGAGAGAGAATAGTGCTTAGGGGACAGATATTGTGGCATGCTCCCACAAAGGGAATTGGCATATCAGACTCTAGAAGCCTTAACAGGGCTGAGGCAGGGTCTGCTCACAGCATCTCCATCTCCAGAGGCATCCTTGCTCCAGGCTGCATCACTGGTTCAGTTCTCTGCCACCACCTACACCTATTTTTAAGGACCTGAGATGAATAATCTAATTGAGAATGATTCTACCTTCTGGAGGAGTACTTCCTGTCTCCTACCTAGCTACCACCTCCCAATAAGGTCCCCAAGGGCCTATAATATAGTTTTTCTCCTCAGAGTAGGTAAAGGAACCCTTTAACAACAAACAAACACTGGATAAGGCAGAGGGAAAAGGTAGTCTCTAACACAAAAGAGCTGCATGGGTCCAGGCAGACAAGGGACTACCAAACTAATCTAAACGGTCACTTCTATTATTAGAGTTCCCTTAGACACTTGTTAAAATGCATTCTCCTGGGCTCTATCCACACTTACTGATCAGGAACTCTGGGATGGATGGAGCTCAGGAGTCTTTAGTTTTTTACAGTCTCTCCTGGTCATTCAGTCTGAAAACTTTTTGTCCCAAATCATTAATTCTTACCTGGTTTCATATTAAAATCACCTCAGCACTTCTCAAAACAGCATGCCCTGGCCTGAGATCTATATTCTTTTCAGTTCCTCAAGAAATTCTAAAGTAAAGCTAGGATGGAAAAACCATTATTTTAAAATTTGATACTTCTCAAACTTCAGTGTGCATTCAGATCATCTGGGAATCTTGTTAAAATTCAGATTTTGCTGCAGAAAGTCTGGGGTGGTCCTGAGAGTCTTCATTTCTAAAAAAGTCCCTAGTGTTAGAGATGCTGCTGGTCCTTGACACACTTTCAGCACCAAGGTTCTCCATCACTGATTCTTCACTTTGGCTGATCATTAGCATCACTTATGGAGACTGTATTAGTTTCTCATAACTGCTGCGACAAACTACCACAAACTTGCTGGCTTACAACAACACGAATTTATTCTCTTAGAAGCCAAGAGGTCAGTAGTTCCAAATCCCTTTCACTGGGTCAAATGAACATGTCTGTTGGGTTTTGTTTTACCTGGAGGCTCTAAGAAAAAATCTTTCCTTCCCTTCCCTTATTCCAGCCTTGAGAATCTGCCTATGTTATTTGGCTTGTTGCCCCTTGTCCATTTTCAATCTCAGTTTTCCCTGTCATTCCCTCTGCCTCTGACACTTTCTATTATAAGGTATTTTGCGATTATATCAGATAATCCAGGATAATCCCCTCATCTCAAGATTCTCAATCACATGTGCAAAGTCTCTTTTGCCATATAAAATAACATTCACATACCTACTCTTCTCAAATGATTCCAAAAACAGAAAAGGAAGGAAAACTTCCAAGCTCATTCTATGAGGCCAGCATTACCCTGATACCAAAACCAAATAGGGACTCCACTAAATAAAAAGAACCATAGGCCAATATCCCTGATGAACATGGATGCAAGAATTCTCAATTAAATATTAGCAAATTGAATATAACAATACATTAAAAAAGTCACTCACCATGATCAGATAGGATTTATTCCTGGGTTGCAAGGGGGAATTCAATATTCACAAATCAATCAATGTGATATACCACATTAATAAAAGAAAGGATACAAACAATATGATCATGTCAATAGATGCAGAAAAATCATTGACAAAGTACAACAGCCATTCATGATAAAAACCCTCAACAAAGGAGAGATAAAGGGAACATACCTACAAGTAATAAAGGACATAAATGAAAAAACCCACAGCTAATAGCATCCTCAATGGGGAAAAACTGAGATCTTTTCCTCTACCTTCAGGAATAAGACAGGGATGTCCTCTCTCACCACTGCTTTTAACATAGTACTGGAAGTCCTAGCCTCAGCAATCAGAAAACAAAAAGAAATAAAATGTATTCAAACTGACAAGGAAGAAGTCAAAATTTCACTATTTTCAGATGACATGATACTCTATAAAAAAAACCAAAAGTCACCAAGAAATTGCTAGACTTGATACATGAATTCAGTAAAGCTGCAGGATATAAAATCAACATATAGGAATCTGTTGCATTCCTATACACCAGTAGCAAAGTACTGAAAGAGAAATTAAGGAGTTGATCTCATTTACAAGTGCATTAGAGATAATAAGATACTTAGGAATAAACCCAACCAAGGAGGTAAAAGACCTGTACTCTGAAAACCATAAAACACTAATGAAAGAAATTGAAGAGGACACAAAGAAATGGAAACACATTCCATGCTCATGGATTGGAAGAACAAATATTGTTAAAATGTCTATACTACCCAAAGCCAACTATACATTTAATGCAATCCCTATTAAAATACCATAGCATTTTTCACAGAACTAGAACAAACAATCCTAAAATTTGTATGAAACCACAGAAGACCCCCAAGTCGCCAAAGCAACTTTGAAAAAGAAAAGAAAAGCTGGAGGTATCACAATTCCAGACTTCAAGTTCTATTACAAAGCTGTAGTGATCAAAACTAGCACATAGATTAATGGAACAGAATAGAAAGCGCAGAAAGGAACCCACAGCTATATGGCCAATTAATCTTCAACAAAGCAGTAAAAAATACCCAATGGGAAAAAGTCTCTTCAACAAATGGTGTTGAGAAAACTGGACAGCTACATACAAAAGAATGAAACGGGACCACTTTATTACACCATACACAAAAATGAATTCAAGTGGATGAGAGACCTAAATGTGAGACATAAAACCATAAAAATCCAAGAGGGGAACACAGGCAACCACTTTGACATTGGCTGTAGCAATTTATTTCTAGATATGTCTCTTCAGGCAAGGGAAACAAAAGCAAAAATAAAAAAAAATAAAAATTGGGACTTCATAAAAATAAAAATTTTCTGCAAAGTGAAGGAAATAATCAACAAACTTGAAGGCAATTTATAGAATGAGAGAAGATATTTGCAAATGACACATCCAATAAAGGATTAGTATCCAAATATATAAAGAACCTATACAACTCAATACCCAAAAATGAGTAATCCAACTAAAAAAATGGGCAAGAGACATGAATAGACATTTTTCCAAAGAAAATGTACAAATGGCCAACAAACACATGAGAAAATGCTCAACATCACTCACCATCAGGGAAATATGAATCAAAACTACAATGATATGTCATCTCACACCTGTCAGAAAGGCTAACATTAATAACACAAGAAACAACAGGTCTTGGCAAGGATGTGGACAAAGAGGAACCCTCCTGCACTGCTGGTGGGAATGAAAACTAGTACATTTAATGTGGAAAACAGTATGGAGGTTCCTCAAAAAGTTAAAAAATAGAACTACCTACAATCCAGCAATTATAATACTAAGTATTTAACAAAAGCATACAAAAATACTACTTCAAAGGGATATATACACCCCAATTTTATAGCAGTGATATCTACAATAGCCAAATCTACAATAGCCCAAGTGTCCATCGACCAATGAATGGATAAAGAAAAGATGTGGTACATATATACATTGGAATATTACTTAGCCATAAAAAATGAAATCTTGCCATTTGCAATGATGTGGATGAAACTAGAGAGTATTATGCTAAGTGAAACAAATCAGAGAAAGACAAATACCATATGCTTTCACTCATATATGTAATTTTTTTAAAAAGATTTTATTTATTTATTTGAGAGAGAGAGATCACAAGCAGGCAGAGAGGCAGGCAGAGAGAGAGGAGGAAGCAGGCTCCCTGCCGGGCAGAGAGCCCAATGTGGGGCTCGATCCCACAACCCTGGGATCATGACCTGAGCTGAAGGCAGAGGCTTTAACCCACTGAGCCACCCAGGTGCCCCCATATATGTAATTTAAGAAACAAAACAAATAAGCAAGGGGGGGGGAAGAGACACAAACCAAGAAACAGATTCTTAATTATAGAGAACAAACTAAGAGTTACCAGAGGGGAAGATGGGTAGGTAATGGGTTAAATAGGTGACGGGGATTAAGAAATGCATTTTTGTGATGAGCACCAGGTGTTTTATGAAATTTTGAATGACTATACTGTACATCTGAAACTAACATTACACTGTATGTTAACTAACTGGAATTTATATAAAAACCTAAAATAAAATAATAAAATAATATTCACAGGTTCCAGGGATTAGTATGTGGACATCTTTTGTGGTGTAGGGCATTATTCAGCCTACCACAGAAAATTTCTTTGTTTTTAATTTTGACCCCATAGTAAAAAATCTTGAGACCCCACAGTAAAAAAATTGGACCCCGCAGTAAAAAATCTTGTATGTTTGGTTAGAGATGAGGCAGGGCATAGGCTATTAAAAGGTGATGATGGTGATGCACAGGAGTTTTGACAAATGCTATTCCAGGTGGACCAGTGTACACTGCTGCTGGGCCTCCCATCTCCCTGTGCCACTGATTTCTCCTTGGATTTCTACTCAAAGACCCTGGCACATAAACCTGGGCCTTGAAGGAAAGGCAAGGAAGGCAAATTTTGGTTATTCCTCCTCCTTAGGAGGCCTTTGCAACTAGAAACCAGATTCTGGCCCTTTGTCCCAGGAATTAAAGATACGGGGCTGCAGGCATGGGGTTGACGGAGTGCTTTTCCCTGAACAGGTCTTCCTTATTGGTGAGTTTCTTTTTAATTTGGTATTTATAGGATTCCCATCCACATCTCAACCCTTATAATTATAACCCAGATCTCACTCAGTCTCTTCAGCTAGGGTTTAAAAGCTAAGAACTCTCTTGAAACAGCCAACTATTAAAACTTCATAGCCTTTTACAAAATATCAGTTGACAGAGGTATTATGAAATTCTGCCTAGTATAATTAAAATTATACTGCAATTGTCAACACCCATGAGTCAAGCACACTGTGTGAAGTGATAGTTAGGATCGCACAGTCTGTTCCCTAGCTGGCTAACCAGGCCTGGGGCTTTCCCAATCCATCTCCAAAGACTGAGGGCCTTGCCATCAGCTACAAGCTGCAAAGGCCAGTTACTCCACCAGAAACTGAGCAAGCCCTGCTTGTGACTTCTGCTCTCCTCTTCATATCTGACAGGAATGCTGGCTGTCTACTACGCCTTCCTGGCGAGTTTAGGAACAGCTTTGAACAGGGGCCAGGTGTTCCATTTCTCCTCTATGACTTCAGCTACAGTGGTAAAAACAAGCCTTTCAGACTCTCAGCATGACTACTTAAGTGTCTGAAGTGAGCACAGTCTTGACTGACATCCTTGAGACTATCCTATCTCCTAGCCTCCTATTACCACCAAACTTCTCCAAGAAAGGGTCTCCAGATGCTTCAAATCCCCCAATACTGTAGACTAACTTAAACTACTATCCTCTCCTCTACTCCCTCAAAGATCACCAATCCCATCCTGTGGTTGACTCCCATTGTCTATTCTCTATCGGCACTCTTTTTAAGCTGTTTTCAGTTTCATGCTGTCGACCTTTGCTATTACAATGAAGTCCAAATTTCATTCTGAGGGCTGACATTATCTGGCCCTGCCTACCCTTCTGGTTTTATCTCATAAACCTCTCCTCCTTAGTCTCCAGTCCAGTATCCCTGGCCATCTGCCAGCACCTCTTCCCTCTGCCAGGAAGCTTACCCCACCCTTTCCATATGGCCAGTTTCTTCTCACTGCTCATCTCAACTGAAATGATACCTGGTAAAAGAGGTCTTCCCTAACCACACCTCTAAAAGGACATGTCATCCACTCTTAATATCCTCTAACACAGCACCCAGCTTATTTTCTTCATTACTTGTATTATTTTAAATTGTTGATTAGTTTATTTGCTCACTTGCTTCATCTATTTTATCCAAGGGAAGGTGAGCTCCATGAGGGTAAGGAATATATCTTTCTTGTTCATCAAACTTCTTTGATGAATATAGAGATTTACTGACTAGCTCACTCTGTATCACTTCTCCCTTGGCTTTGAGGTGTTTTGTTCTTCTGTTCTTCCCCTGAAACTCCTCCCCTTCATCTGTCTTCTTCACCATTTCTTAAGCCTTGGCCCCTACTCCTCTTGGGAGCTTGGTACATTAATGAAAAAACCTCCTCATCAGCTCCAAGAGGTACATCTCCATCCCACTACTCTCTAGTGGCTGACATCCAGTTCTCAATGTTTCATTTTGTTGTGCTAGGCATTTCCAGCAGGGTGGTCAAATTTCCCCCTAAAACCAGCTTTTCTCCTGACTTCCTTATTTCTCTTCACATGCTATCTCTATCTCTTTGGTAATTTAGGCTTAGAATATCAGCATCATTTCTAACTTTCATCCTCTACCTTCATTCAGTCAGATAAAGAGTTAAACAAGAGCTACCCATTTACCTCTGCCACTGCTCCTGTTCAGACCCACATCACCCATTCCCTGGACTATAGAAATCCCCACTGAATGGATTCCCAGCAATAGCTTCTCCCCATCAAGATTCATCCTTCTGTCACTTGATTAATCAAAATGAACTCAGCTTCACTGTATGGCTCCAAAGCTCAAAAACTTTCAATAGCACCCCACTGACTATGGTAAAGTCCAAACTCTTTAGCCTGACAATCAGGCTCCAGATTCCCTCTTTCAGTGGCTATTACTGCCCTATCTGAAGTTTCCTTGGTCTAATTAAATAGTGTAATTTTCCCATATCTATTTCTCATTCCCTCTCTGCATTCTCCCACCTCTGATTCTTTGCTTCTCCCATTTTCTTCATCTGAAATGTCCTTCTCCATCTTCCTCTAATAGACTATTTCAAGGACCACTTCCAAGGCTACTTTGTCAATAACGATTTTTTTTTTCCTGATTCTGTCCAGCAAGAGTGACTACTTCCTCTTCCTGCCTGGCATGGCTACCTTTTGTGCCACTTTGCTGTGAATTTTAGTTATTTGTATATCTGTCTCTTTTTCAGACTATATTTAAATTTTATGATCATTAAAAAAACTATGTCTTAACCATCATCACTCTCCAATGCACATGTGCATACACACATATGCACACACACACAGAGAAGCATGTTAAGAGTCCTTAATAAGAACTTGTAAATAATAACTATCCTCAAAATAATTGATAGAGAACTCACTGTCACACAAGAAAGGGTGGAGCAAGTTTACATTATACAGATGCCAGAATAATGCTGTGGCTTATTCTCTATAGAGCTTGGACCTAACTAATCCTAAACCAAACTAAAACCTAAAAAGCCCATGTGGTCATCCTCCCAACCATGATTTTACTACATTCTCCTGGGATGAATTTATGGAAATAAACCAGTCTAGGTCTAGAAGAAAGTACACTGTTTACCTAAGAGGTTAGATACAAAGCCTGAGTGAGGACAGGCCTCATTAGTACTGACTCAGAGGTTGTAGCAAGTGTTTTCTGCAACATGATGTGGAGTATTTACCAAAGGAAGCTAGGAACTTTGATCAGCAACAAATGTTTCTCTCACCTCTGAATTCATGTGGCACTTTTCCCATTCATCTTTAGGAAACTTAATCAGAGGACATATCAAGTAATCACTGTGGTCCCCAGTGGCTAGCACACACCTGACACATAGCAGACAGTCAATATTTCCTTGAAGAAAGAATGAATGAATGAACTTCTCTATTACCCTCCCACCTGGGGAGGTCCATATATTCTAATAATAGAAGATTAATCTTTTTCCCACTGGTGATATCCCACCTGCAGCCACTACTGCTCACCTGGAAGCTTTTCCAGCAACCTGACATTATAAGGCTCCTGTTCCACAGAAAAAGTTTATCTCAACCTAGAGTTCTGTATGGGGTAATGAAAAAAAGGAAAGAATTTAAAGTCAAAATGACCTAGCGTTGCATCCAAGTTCTGTGACCTTAGACCTATGTTGTCTAACATGGTAGCTATCAGCCACATGGACTATTAAGATCTAAATTAACTAAAATGAGATAAAATTTAAAATTTACTTCCTCAGTAACATGGCTTCCTAGCCACATTTAAGTGCTCAATAGCCACATGAGGCTAGTGGTTTCCACAATGGACAGAGTCAAGAGAATGTTTCTAACATTGCTGAAAGTTTTTTAGACAGTACTGCCACAGATAAGTCACTTAACCTCTTTAGAGGCTCAATTTGCTCATTTGTGAGCAGCAAATCAGTGAGACTAGATGGCACCTGAAGTTCTTTCTTCTTCTGAAAATTTTGGAAAGTCTAGAATCTATGCCTGTTTCCTTTGAAGCTCTAGAATACAACTGGTTTTCTAATGAATAGAATAGAAAAATGGCCCAAGAATAAGGACAAAAGAAGTTTAACCACCCAACAAGCTCAGGACAAGACTTAGGAAAAGTGGAGAAATTGGCTTTGGCACAGTGCCTTGAAGCTTGCACCTCTCTCAATCCCATCCTTAGCTTCAAAAATTAGATTCAGCTCTTTGGGTCTGTTCTCTGTTAGGAGATAGCTGGTTAATCTGATCAACTAAATACTAAGACATTTTAGCACTGATGCCTAAAGGCTCACATGCTGCAGGGCATGAGTAAAAGGCAGGATTTAGCAGAGCTCAGAGCTAGCCCTTGATCTGTCACTGCCCGTCTATTTAACTTTTGACAAGTCACATGACAGGGCACAATTTATTAAGGTCTAACATTATGTGAGCCTATGGACTCCAAAGACACCTCCCGACTCCAAGACTCTAGATTATAGTATTAGATATTCCAAACAATAAACTGATGGGGAAGTTACATTTTGAAGGTAGAAGGAAAAGTGCACTGGCATTAGGAGAGATTAGCTAGGTCGTCCATGGAGAAATGGGGAGGGGTGAAAAAAAGGGGTATGCTACTTCCTGAAGCCTTAGGCTAGGCAGAACAGAACAATCTGCTCTTGTTTCGGGTTGAGTTCCCTCCTGGTGATGAGTCACATGGTGGACAAGTTGTGTTGGGTGCCTGCCTGCCGTGTCTGGTTAATGCAACTCCTTATATGGTGCTTGTTTTTCTGACAGGTGACATGTTCCTGGACATGGAGCTTATGTTAAGTTGGTTCTTCAGGTGACATTCAGCCTATCTTCTTTTATTTTGTTACACAAATAACCTTTTCATTGGAAGTTTCTTTCTGGACGTGTCCAGCTGCCAGAGTTCTTAGTACCACAGAAATAGCTCAGATTCAGGAACCAAAACTAGGGTCCCCTCCTCTCCCACAAACAGGCCCATGTTCTCTGAGATGAAAGCATTATGAAGGTGAGAGTGTATCCCTATTTCACATGTGAGGGCCAGTTGTGTGTCATGGACATGTTATGTTCCTTACCACACTGCCTCTAAATCTTACAACTGACCTGTAAGGTAGGGATTATTACCTTCCCTACTTTACAGATGAGGAGAATGAGGGCAAATAACTGATCTAAGGCTACCTTAGTGGGCAGTGGCTGAGCTTAGACTAGAACCAGTTCTGGGAGACTTCAACCATGGTCTGGTTCCCAAAAGACTAGAGCCCTGCTAAGAATGAATGAACATATGATCTGGCCATTTGAAAGTTTGAGAAAAAGCCTAGGAAAGGAATACATTAGTTTCCCATGGCTGCTATAACAAATTACACAAATTTAGTGATTTAAAATAATACAAATTTATTCCCTTAGAGTTTTAGAAACTAAAAGTCTGAAATCAATTTCGCTGGATTAAAGTCAAGGTATAGACACAGTTGGTTTCTCTGGAGGTTAGAGAGGAGAATCTACTTTCCTGTGATTTCTAGCTGCATTCCTTCTGTACATCACTCTAACATCCTGCTCCAGTCCACAACATCACCTGCTTGCTCCTTTGACAGTCTTGCTGCCCTCTTATAGGTGACTTTCTGGTTATATTTAGGGGTTACTCAGATAATCTGAGATAATGTCTTCCTTTCAAGGCCCTTAATTTACTCATGTCTCCAGAGTCTCTTTTGCCAGATAATGGAACATATTCACAAGTTGTAGGGATGAAGACATAGAAATCTTGGGTGGAGGTGGGGGGTAGTGACATTTATTCACTACTGCAGAGGATTCCTCATTTACCTTGAGAACCAGGAATAGTTGCTGGAAGTACTTTTTGGTTTCTTCCTTCAACTCTGCTCAGACTTTTTCTTCTCCCCTTGGGTAGCAAGTAAAAACAGATCCCATAAGTCATGAGAGGGTAAAAGGAAAAGACTCTTGCATAGAGGCTGCGGGTAGATGCAACCAGGTCTCTTCTTGTCCCTATGTACCACATTCCCTCTGGGGAGGAGGTGGCAAGAGAGTGGGAGGTCAGGATCATCAAGCAGCTGGTGGCCTGAGGGTACACAGATTTTCTTTGTCCACCTGGCAAGACTTTTCACATGGAGGAGAGGTCCCATTCCCTCCAAACTGTCCCCCACCCTCACACTCTGACCAGGAAAAACAGCACCTATTTGCTTTATCTACCTAGTGTCCCACTGTACTTGGACAGTGTCCAGTTTCCTTCCATGATTCACACAAACTCCTACAAGATGAAACTCCTGTCCACATTTCCTGCCTCAATTCATTCCACTTCCCTCCCATCCATGTTCCAACCACATTGGCATGGTTGACTAAAGGGAATGTTCATGATTTCAGCAGAACCAGCCACTATTCAATTAGTCAACTTACATTAGAGTCGTGGTTTCTACAGTGCATAGGCTTTCCTTGAAAACAGAAATCTTATCTTAGCAACCAGCCCCCTAACAGAATTAAAAATATATATGTAAACTAATACCTTTAGGCCACTCAAGTTGTAGCTAGAAACTATTTGAAAGTTTTCTTCCTTCAAAGACTAATATATATCTTGCAAAACTGCTTGTACGTCATTATGCAATACACCATGTGTGGTCAGAGGGTAGATAATATCATTATCTTCACTTTACAGATGGGGAGAAAATCTAAAAAAAAGAAAGTCAAGCCACATTTAAATAAGAGTTCCAAGGTAGAACCCAGCCTTTCTGACTCAGAGTAGAATACTCTTCCCTCTAAGTGCTGAGTCTCAGAGGCTTGACAATAAATTGATATGGTACACTGTAAAGGACAAAGGCAAATAGGAAGGTCCATAAAATGATAAGCAGCACAAATTGGCTGTTGTTAACTGGATGTTATTTAAGCACAACTAAAAAAATATATGTTACCGTAGGGTTTGAGTTGATTGAGAGAGGTAGAAATCAGAGGGTAAGAACTTTCCAGGGAATCCCAGCCTACTTGACCTACTCCTTTCCGCCCATATGTGCCATTCATCCCCTTCCTGGTACTTCACCTACTTCCTTTCAACTCCCCACGGTGACTCTGAAGTCAGGACAGCAACAGAAGCCACTGGGAAATGGGAAGGGCAGAAGGATTCCTGAAACTCTCTTCTCTCCGCGTCCCACCCAGCTCTGATAGCCCTTCTGAGGGCTGTTGGTTAATCATGGCCAAGTAGTCCCTGGAATGCTAAAGGCTAGACGGCAGGAACAGAGGCTTTTCTTCCAGGGTTTTCAATGGAATGGACCTTCTTAAAATATTTTCAGGGGTGCCTGAATGTCAACTTTAAAACCTGGGTCAGTACCAAATGCTATATTTTCTGTTTCCAATGCCCAGATCTTAGAGGGGAATATGAACTCTGCTCTCTGACCAACAGGCTCCAAGCCCCACACCATCTTAGGCAGTTCAAAAATGTTCTAAGCCCTATTTTTTTCATCTGTGTGATTGGAAGGCTAGTAATACTTTCAGAGATCATAAAGATGGTTTAAGATAATATATAATTCAGAGCAGTTTCCCAATAAGCTAGAGTTATAGAGTTCATCATACCCACCATCTTGAATATAGTAATTCTCACTAGACATTTATTCAATAATCATTAAGACAGGGTAAATCACGTCATCAACATTGCACACATGAACCAGAGCTCTGGCTCTGGCATTCTACTCCCCCTTCACAAGTCCTGGCATTCTACTCCCCCTTCACAGGGATAACTTTAATCTTCAGGACCCAGGTATAATGCTAAGCCTTCAAGAGGATCCAGGAGCCCTTTTTCTGACCAGCCTACAACTATTAATAGATATCAACCAGTATTTTTTAAAAAAATGTTTTGAATAAAAGAATACTAGTAGTAAGAATATTAATTCAGTAAAATTTTGTTTCCACAGTGCCTGGATGGCTCAGTCAGTTAAGCCTCTGCCTTCTCAGGTCATGACCCTGGGGTCCTGGGATCAAGCCCCATTTCAGGCTCCCTGCTGAGCAGGGAGTCTGCTTTTCCCTCTCCCTCTGTCCCTCTACCTCACTCATGCTCACTCTCTCTCTCTCTCTAATAAATAAATAAATAAATAAAATCTTTTAAAAAAGTATTTCCTTTTATTTATGTGTATTTATGTGTATTCATATACATGTATGTGTATAACATACTGAATTTAAAGCTATATAGTTCCTCCTATGGGTTGTAATCCAAAAACTTTTTTTTTAAAGATGTTATTTATTTATTTGACAGACAGAGATTACAAGTAGGCAAAGAGGCAGGCAGGGAGAGAGAGGAGTAAGCAGGCTCTCCGCAGAGCAGAGTCCAATGAAGGGTCCAATCCCAGGACCCTGGGATCATGACCTGAGCCGAAAGCAGAGGCTTTAACCCACTGAGCCACCCAGGTGCCCCTGTAATCCAAAAACTTTAAGAGACACTATTTTTGAATGGGCATAGCTTTTGTCCAATCTTCATAGAGCAATAGTTACTACTGATTGTCTGTTTTCCTGACTTTTGGTTGTATACTTTGACAAGAATAAAAAGCAACAGTGAGTGTGAATATGGGAACCCAGAGTCTAGGGAAGATTCATGCTCTCAAACTGCTCCCTTCTTCAGGGAGCAGTGTTAATGGTACATTTTAACTAGTGGAACTACTGAGTGATGCCTGGGCAATTAAGCTCAGTGAGGATATGTCAATGACTGTGTGTGTATGGCACAGGCTGGACTTCAGAGAAAGACAAAGAACACAATGTTCTCTTATATTTCTTGCCCACCAAACCATATCTCCAACTCAACTCCTGGCACTTCCTGAGGTGTATGGGAGTGCTCACTGTGTACAAGGAAAGGCTCAGAGCAAGAAGAGGAAACGTGTGGCAGAGCTAGGAAGCATGCAAGCATTGGGTGATTACCTATCCCCTTGTAATAAATTAATTACCTCCTCTAGTAATGTCCATAATTATTCCATGCAGGAGCCCAACTCACAGATTAAGTATTCATGCTGGTTTGCATTAGACAGAACCTAAGGAAATAATACCCACTATTCTGGAATCATAAAGAAGATTAAGTTAATATGAAATATTAACTTATGATGAATATGATGAGAAAAGGTGAGCAGCTTTTCAGGGTAAAGCACTAGTGCTCAGGGTATAGAGCAATGGCCCAGGAATCAGAAGGCCTACCATGCAATTCCACTAACCAAACTGGTCTCTATGATATACCATAACCTCTCGGAATTTCAGTGTCCTCATTTGTGAAATGAAAGAATTAGTACAGGTTATGAGTCAGAGCAAAGAGAGGGTACATTACTTAAACCAAGTTAAGGGGCACCTGGGTGGCTCAGTCAGTTGGGGCTCTCACTCTTCATTTTGGCTCAGATCATGATCTCAGGGTGGTGGGATCCAGCACAGTTGGACTCTGCCCTCAGCAGGGAGTCTGCTTCTCTCCTTCTCCTTCTCTGTCTGTCCCTACCTACACTCACATGCTCTTTCTCTCTCTCTCTCAAAAATAAATAATCTTGGGACACCTGGGTGGTTCAGTGGGTTAAAGCCTCTGCCTTTGGCTCAGGTCATGGTCTCAGGGTCCTGGGATCCAGCCCTGCTTCCTCCTCTCTCTCTGCCTGACTCTCTGGCTACTTCTGATCTCTGTCAAATAAATAAATAAAATCATTTTTAAAAAATAAATAAATAGTCTTAAAAAATAACTAAATAAAATAAATCAAATTAAATGTTTATTTACTGAAAAAAATTACATGAAGGTACAAAACAGAAAACCCATCAAAATGAGGCAACTCTGACTAACGCAAAATGGGGGTCTAACCCCACTTAGATTGCTTCTATGGTATTCAAAATTCTAAGATGGACCCCAAGATTTCTAGCCCAGTATACATACACTCTCTCCTAGTTATTCAGTCAAACGCTAATCTGAGTATTGTGTAAAGGAATTCTGGAGATGTATTTAAGATTCCATATCCACCAAACGGATACGGAGATAATTCGAGTGGGGCTAACCTAATGACATGAACCGTTCAAGAGTGACTTTGTTCTGGCTGATGGCCAAAGAGGAAGACAGAGACCTGAAGCACATGAAAGATTCAACACATCATTGATGGCTTGAGGATGGAGGGGACTGCATGGCAAGGAACACTGGTGGCTTCTAGGAGCTGAGATCAGCCCCCGCTGATCACCACCAAGGAAATAGGGAACTTAGTCCCATGATGGCAAGCAGAGTAAATTTGGAAGTGGACTTTTTCCCAGAGCCTCTAGGGATCTCAAACCATTCAACAGCCTCATTTAACCTGTGACATCCTAAACAGAGAACTCACTCATACCATGCCAGACTTCTGACCTACAGAACTATGAGCAACTAAAATGGACATTGTTTTAAGCTGTTTACTCCCCTCATCCTCATCATATTCACCCCCTCATCCTATGGTGACTGACAAAGACCTTCACAGAAGGCCATTTACTTAGGAGCCCTTTGGAGACCTCTGAACTGGACTGTCCCAACCAAATCTCGTGGCTCCAGGTTTCTATATTCCCCCACTCTACTTCATTCTGAGAACAGATTTATGGAAAACATATTTGAAGCTGTGAGCTATAGGAAGTCTTCATATTTTTTGGTCTAGTGACTTAGAAACCATTAAAAAAATAATGTGAATTGCTAGCCAGTAGCTTTATAAACATGAAACAGGGAATAAACATTTTTCAGTGTTCATATAGTCTGATGATATTGAAAACATTGGTACTCCATAGAAGCAAGTTGCATATTACACTGGGGCAGGCAGCTGACTGGATGAGTTAGTTCACCTTGTACCTGAATCTCTAATCTTAGAGTGCCAGAGAAGTTTACCCTTTGTTATCCTGGTCATCTCATGAAGGTATTAAATTGAGAGCGAGGAGTCAGCGCACCTAGGCCACTCACAATAAGAAAGAGAAGAACTTGGCCTAGGAAGCTGGTGGAGTCCATCTGTATCCGTTGGGTTGTTCCCTTTGAATTTTCTGACGCAAAGGAGGAAATTCATGAGTGACTTTAAATCTCACTGGTGTTCCAATGAAAACAGGAATATTGCCTGTGGAAACATTTCCTGACTTGGAAAAATAGTTATGACCTCTAAGACCCCAGTTATCTCCATCATGTCCCAATACTCCCTTTGGTGGAACTCCCCTTTATCAATATGAAGAGAAAGCATAGTAGTTAGAGACAGAAACTTGGGTTTCAATCTTAGCTCTGCATTTAACTAGCTGTATGTTTTAGATAAGTTACACAATGCTTTTGAGTCTCAATTTCCTTATCCATAGGAATGAATAGGAGTGCCTCACTAAATAATAATGCTTACTTCATAGAGTTCTATTGAAAATTTCACAATATAATATACACAAAAGATCTCATACAGTATTCAATAAATATCAGTATGGTTGTAGTATTCATATGTTTATTATAATTTTTTTCCCTTAACAGTTTCCATATGTAAGCTCTACGGGAGTCACTTCTTCTCTTTTGGGAAAACGTTATCATCCTGCCT
Organism: Taxidea taxus jeffersonii; assembly: GCA_003697995.1. Classification (NCBI taxonomy): domain Eukaryota; kingdom Metazoa; phylum Chordata; class Mammalia; order Carnivora; family Mustelidae; genus Taxidea; species Taxidea taxus. The sequence continues at coordinate 52,412 of ML106569.1, read as the reverse complement.
CTGGCCTTGTACTTATTCCTGCAGAATTTAAAAAATGGCTAAAATATAGCCAGGACTCTTCTAGTAACCAACATCAGTGACCTATAAGAAATAACCCCTATTCTCTAGCAGTAATTCTATGGCATGCTGGGAAATGAAAAGTTTTGTTAGAGCACTGAGGTTGAGAAGTTTCCGTAGGTAGAGAGGCTAATTTAGAGAGCCTTAACTATCACAGTTGAGGAACAGAGACTCAGCACTTAAAACAGCTAACAGAAAGCCACTTATATTGTTTAATAAATAGTGTATGGGTAGTGGGGGAGTGTCCTTTGATGACTAATCTCAGGACTAGTCAGCAGCATGCTGGGCGCTCTGGTGGGGGTAGTGGAGGGAAGGAGGCCGTGGGAGGCTGCTCTCAAATGCCTTCCAACAGGGGTGAAGACCTTTTCTAGGGCAGATCTTCTCAAACTGCTATATGCACCAAAACTCCCTGGGAATCTTGTAAAAATGAAGATCCTGATTGCATGTCTGCATGGAGTATCTCCCAGGTGATATTGATGTAACTGGTCAGGGACTATACTTTCAGTAACCAAGACCTAGACTCGAAGAGTCACAGCAGAAATGGAGAGAAAGAGGTGTACACATCAAAAGAGGGTTTGATACAAGTCAGTGTTTGATGAAGTACCAATACATGCTACAACATGGATGAACCTCCAAAACATTGTGTTCAGAAAGCAGCCAGACACAAAAGAATACATACAATTCCACTTACATGAAATGTCCAGTAAAAGCAAATATATAGAGACAGAGAGTAGATCAATAGTTGCCTAGGACAAAGAGTGAAAGAGAAACGACTGTACATGGCATGAGGTTTTTTAGGAGTTGACAAAAATGTTCCAAAATTAGATAGTGATGACAGTTGTACAACTTTGTAAATATACTGAAAATAATTGAATTATGTCTTTAAATAGGTGAATTTTATAGTACACAATAAAGTCATTAACTTAAAAATGTTTAATAGGGAGGTTTATGCTTGAAGCATAGACTATAACAGGATACAATACAAGAAAAAGTTAATATGTTAAGCCTGTGCCACAGATAGCTGGTCTCTGCTCTCTCCTGCAGCAAGCATGGAGAGGCTTGAACCTGAGCTCAAAGGTAACCTAGGTATTTTAGACATAAAGCTAAAGAAAGTCCTTTTAATGACCTCAAATCATACCTTGGTTATAACTACCTTCACTGCAGGGTAGTAATCTGGAATACATCAAGGAAAAAGAAATCATTGGAAAATAATTAATGTAATAATACAAATTGATGGGCTTATCCATTAATTTTTTAATACTTATTCTCTATCCAGATTTTAGTAACATCCCTCAGATTGAAGAACTATGTATCTTCAGGTTTCCAAGCAGAAAGTTGTACCTAGAAATTGCATTGCTTTTACCACAGTCTTTATACTCTAAACGTGAAGATTCTAGGTCAGTATGGTCCTAGATCTAGGACCAGCAGCATCAACATCACTTGAGAACTTGTTAGAAATACAAATTCTTAGTCTCTACTCTAGACTTATAGAATCAGAAACCAAGGGTGGGGCCCAGCAATGTGTTTTAACAAGACTCCAGGTAATTGTTTACATATTAATGTTTGAGAACAACTGTCCCAGTTCATGTCCTAAGTATACTCACCAGCTCCACTTGAGAAATATGTCAATTCAAAGATAAGAGCTATAAATGCAGAAGTTATGGCTAATATGGAGCACAAGAGAACCACTTCTATCCAGTCACCACTGATCAATCCCTGCATTCTCACAATGAGTCAGGGCAGCAGGAGTCTTGGGTTAGTCTTCCTATTTGGAAGTCTGGGAGGAGACAGTTCCACCAGATGCCTTGTACTAATGTGAGATTAGGTGAGGAAGGCTAAAGGAGATTAGAAATTGTAACATGGAAGAATCTGGCAGAAGGCAAGAACCTGATATAATGTCACTGATTCCCCAGGCCTTAGGTGGTATGTAGGAGATTCAGAATTTCCTACTGCCCAAAGCAGGGACAGGTACTGAAAAACTGGTGGACCAAACAAGGCCTAGAGTTCAAAGAAATAAATTCACAAATTTCTAGTATCTCATATCTAAAATTAATGACAAAGTGTCAGATGTTAACATGAGGACTCAAAAGTCTAGTGGAATCAACCATGCCTGTTAGAAACCAATACAGGTTGCCAGGGGACCAGGTAGGACAAGGCACATCTCAGTAGAGGTTAGAAAGGACTTGGAGGACTGCTCAAACCAAGGGCCCAGCTCCCAATGGCCATGTTCAAGAAGAGTAAGCTTTCTTCTACCAGAAGCCATGTGGAGGAAGGAGAGCTACAAGAGGTTTCATTGAGAAGAAAGATACAGTCCTCATGGGGAGTTTGAATGCTGACACAACCCAATATTTACCCAAAGCAGACAGATGTAAACTGGAAAAGACTGCTTTATCTGTGAGACTGTAAGCTACATAGCAATTTTAGATCAGTTACAGGAAATAAAGTTAAAATTTTTATCAAGCTTCTGATTTATAACTGTTAATAAAGCTACCTATCAGAAGGTATTGATTCAGATGTATTTATTCTGGGATGAGTGCCTCCTGGGCCAGCTAAAACAAATAGGGATGGGAGACAGAAGCAAAGGTTGGCCCAGGCCTTGGAGAGTTAACCAGCTCCAGGTTTCAACATGAGGTGCCCTTGTCCCATTTCAGAATGCTTTCCCTTCAGCCTAAAACATTTCGACAGTTAGTGCCATTTGGTCCAGTCACACATTCACAGCTGGTAACTGGAGAAGTTGAACATGTGCTTCCAACATTCACTTTTCATAGAATCACTAGGTCAAAGATCATCTGGCCAAATGCTCTCATTTTATAGATGAGGAAACCAAGGTCAAAGAAGCTAAACTAAGTGTAGAAAGGCTGTAGACAAGGCCAGACCTAAATTTCAAATTGCTCTGATTCCAGATCTACTGCTCTTTCTGCCACATCGACCTGTTCACAAACCAGAAATGATGGATTCCACACACTGTAGCTATATATCAAAACCCAAAGATTCAAAATAATATCTTTTTTTAAAGCACGTATTTATGTTTGTTTCCTTTCTTCCTGCATTTGTTTTGAGAGATGTTAAGTCTCTTGATGAAAAGCTATTCTGAGAGAAACTAAGACAAAGTGTCCATGATCTATGGCTGCCAAAGTTAGCTCCTTCACAGCTGTACCAGCACATTGGAGGCTGTGAGGCAGCCAAGCTGTCTTTGGTGCTGTATTAAGAGGTGTGAACGCCTGGAATTCTGCAATTCAAAAGAGTCTTCTGGGTTGCAGCTGCCTTCTCAGAGTCTTTGAAGAACCACCCTGGTTTAACTGAAGGAAGACTTTGCATGCGTCATGGGGCATGACTTTCAAACAGGTCCAGAATCCAAAGTCTTGATCTGTCTACGGGAATGTAGACAAATCTTACACAGAATTTGGTGACAATGTGGTACATATCTTATTTCTCCCATCACCTTCAGAATTTGGTCTTTAATTTGTATGGAGAAGAAAAATGGAAATCAAAGCACTACCTGGGTAACTTAATCCAAAAGCACATGTTTGCTTTAGCCTTCTGGAATGACCATTCAAGAATCAACTCACTGTAAATGAATGTCATGGGAGCTGTGCCTGGATCAGGGTATCAGTTTGGAAGCCTACCTGCAACTCACATCCAAAGTAACCAGAACCTTCCCAGTTGCCCAGAGCAAAGGATCCTGAAACCCCTTTTTTGTCAACGACAGTGAGAGAACTATCTCCTTAAATTGCGTTTTCAATATTAATTTTACTGTTGGCTGCTACCAGTTATATGTTTTTAAAAATTTTCTCTCCATACACAGGTCTTCTTCCTACAGAATAAATGGCAGAATGAACAAACATGGATGAAATGATTTTCTTCTTTAATTCTAAAATATGTCCCTGACTTCTGTTGGTTCTAACAGGAGGAAGGCAAACAAATTCAATAAAGTTTACATTAAGTCTTGCTTGTTATCTGCTATTAACTTTATGTTTACTTCTGGCATAGAGGCAATGTGTATCTACCTCTGCAATTAATGGCAATTCTTAAAACATCTCTACTGTTAATTAACGTGCTTCAGATTTTCTACATTTTGAGGTGAGAAGTTGAACATTATGTTTGACTAATGGTAAAGTCTGTAGATATTTCAACATCGAAAGTTCCTTGGCAAATGCGACTATTGCCTTGCTAACGTCCAGAATTTCAATTTAAAATTCTCATACTGGTCTGAACAAAACTGTGAAAACGTTCTCTCCTCTTATATAAATATTCGTTTTCTAAAAATGAGAAAAAAATAAAGCACACACATATACATATCTCAACCTTCTTCCTTTTCCTCTCCTACTCCCTATGCCCATTACTCTATCCTTTAATGCTGTGTGGGCAAGTTGTTTCTACTCTCATCTTACTCCAAGTCCCTGGAAGGAGGTTTGGGAAGGTTGATCTCAGCTGGAAGTCACAGTTTTCTTGAGAGGGCATATTTCCTAGACAGAAGAACCTTTATCTGCTTACTTGCACTGTCCTTCTCTACATAGTGTGGAAACCGAGGTTTCTGGTGGGTACTGTGGGGCAGCTGTTAGCTCACAACCACCAGCAGAAGGGCTTCCAGGCATAGTCACACCTCAAGAGCTGAAGCCTTGGAAGAGATAGTACCATGATAAAGAGCAGAGAAAAGAAAAACCACCCTAGGATATCAGGGCCAAATCCCTAGTGGTAAAGGGTTACATACCACCATCCGCACTGGTGGCTAATAGTGCATTTTTCAGAAAGACTAACATCTGTTTATAAAAATTCTTTTTTTTTTTTCATAGACAACATTATTTATACAAGTGAAGTGTTTTTTTTGTGGATCATTGCATATGTACAAGTGAAGTTTCTTTTTCATCTCTACTTTGAATGACTTTCATATGAGCACCATATACTTACAGAATTTAGAGCTAGAAAAGATGTTAGGTCTCATCCAGCTGAGCACTCTCATTTTAACAATAAGGGAAACTTAAATCCAAAAAGCTTAAATGGTTTTCCCAAGTTCCAGACTAGAGGAGCTATAGTTATAACTAAGTACAAATTACAACCATAACTTTTAAAAGAATTATTTTAATTATTAATAAAGCAATACATGTTGAAAAAGAGGTAATAAATGATAGCACAGAAAAAGGCAGAATATCATAGCAGTGTTAAAAACAAGACTCCAAAATGGGGTCACTTATACTAAATCACTCATATTTATGCTAAGCACCACACTGAGACTTATAGTTTCCACTCTCCAAGACATGGAATCTTAAACTAGTCATTCAATCAGGAATCTCCTAATCAGCAGTAGTTAGGTAATCTGACTGACAGACCCCTACCATCCTTTAAATAAAGTAACTTTGCAATAACCAACCCATTTTGTGCCTAATATAACTTCCTTGTTCCTGTTCCTGTCTACCAGTGAAACTCTTCCATTTTGTGTAGCTTCTCAGAGCCCCTTTCTATCTGCTAGAGTGGATACTGGCCAATTCACAATGAATAAAGCTAATAAGATCCTTACTATTTACTCAGATGAATTTTGTTTCTTTTAAATATTTCATTCATTTATTTGACAGAGAGGTAAGAGAGCACAAGTAGGCAGAGCAGCAGGCAAAGGGAGAGGGAGAAGCAGGCTCCCCACTGAGCAGGGAGCCCTATGATGCGGGGCTCAATCCCAGGACCCCGGGATCATGACCTGAGCCAAAGGCAGATACTTAACTAAGCCACCCAGGCACCCCATGAATTTTGTTTTTTAACAGTGGTTAAAGCATACAGGGACTTTGCAGCAAGCATATCTAATTTTAAGACTCAGCTCTACAATGTATTAACCATATATCCTTGGAGGAAATTACCAGACCTCTTTCACTCTATTTATTTCCTCATCTGTAAACATCTGGATAATAACAGTATAGAAGACAATTAGTAATCGAACCCATCCCTTCCTTATTTGTAACAGAACTCTGATCCTGGTGATGAGAGTAAGGGGACAATTCCCAAACTATGGTCCTTAAAGAAGCCTGGGGCAATTTTGATATGTACCAATGCAAATTATGTATAAATACTCTGAGTCGGTCGATAGCCCTGTCTGTGTACAGGTTTGAAAATTCTTTTCCTCTGGCTCAAAACTGTGCTCTTAACACTTAGAGATTTTTTTTTTTTTTCAGTTTTCTGCCTTCTTCTTCTATATGCTTCAGGAAAGCAATGAAGCTTGGTCTGCCTGGAAGCCAACCATGGTGGTCCCTTTCCTTGCAATGATGGCTGGTTTAGACATGGATATGGAAAGCAATTATGTATACTATCTTGGGAAGTGGAGGGCTTCTGGGAAAGGTTTCTAACAAGAGACCCAATAGGGAAGAAACTGGTGGTTGCCACATGTGAATGTGATGCAACAGCCATCTCAGGACCATGAGAGGAACTTGCATGAGGACCACCAACCATGTTAACATTGGCAGAGCAAAAAGACAGAAACATCGGATCCTGATATCTCTGAATTTATCACCCCAGCAGCTACTCTATCATGGAATTTCTTGCAATGTAAAGTAATAAATTTCTTTGCTGTTCAATGCAGTCTTATGTCACTTACAATTGTATGGATCCAAAAGGCACAGTAGTACTTATCATATATGGTTACTGTGAATAGTAAATGACAAATGCAGTAAGGGAAATAGTATATACAATCAAGCACCAAAAAAGTAATAAATACTACTTTCAATGTTGTTGCAGTTATTATTATTATTATTATTATTATTATGAGAGAATATAAAGTGAAAATAAACATTTCCCACATTTTCTCATCCTTTTCCTAGTGACAAAAACTTGTTAATAATTTCTTGTGTTTATGTCAATTTAAAAAAATACTTCACATTTTTTCAATTCCAAGAGATTTCCTAATAGATAAGTTGATGCCCATAGTAATTTACCAACTCAGATGAAAATTACTTCTAATCCCAGAGTGTGCTTCACTTAATAATCTTCCAAAGATGTGGAAATATTGCCTTGTAGCTAAAAACATTTGGTTTTTCATTAATGCAGAAGAAAAAAAACATACTTAGACATATCAAAACATACTTACACATGTCAAAAGACATAAATAACCAGCATAGCCTGCCCTCATGCACCTTAAGAGCCAGATGCTAAGAGTCAGGGCCTGAACCAAAGTTCAGAAGACCCAAGAGGAAATCACTGAGCAAGGTGAGTGAGGAGAGGGTGATCATCAACCAAAATTTCCTCCAGGAATGATGGGCAGTCAGAGAGCATTTCTGACTGACTGGGATTCAGAAATATGAAGGTCCAAGAAGATCTTTTCTGATCTCTCTTCCGTTAGAATTTGTAACAACAAATATCCCTCCAAGCTTGATAGACCACAGAAGCATAAAAATTCTTGTCCACTGAACAGAGCACAGGGAGTAGTTAAAAATTTCCCAAACATCCAAAACTGTCCAAAAACTTTCTAAAATGTGGGTTGGGGGGGGGGGGCGCCTGGGTGGCTCAGTGGGTTAAAGCCTCTGCTTTTCGTGCTGTGCCTGCTTCCTCCTCTCTGTCTGCCTGCCTCTCTGCCTACTTGTGATCTCCATCTGTCAAATAAATAAATAAAATCTTTATAAATAAATAAATAAATAAATAAAATGTGGGTTGGGAAGCACCTCTGATACTTCAGTGCGAGTAAATCTACTATTTGGGTAGAAATGTGGTGTAATGTGACTTTGGAGTTAAGCCAAAGGTTCTTATCCAGCTGATCATACAAGAAGTTTTGCCTAAAATGCTGACACCAGGACCCTATGCAAGCTAACAAATCAGAATCTCTAGGACTGGTATTAAGTTTATGAAAGTTTGTCAGTGTTTATGTATGTGTATATGAGTTTTCTAAGCTTTTCTAACTATATCAAGGGTGAGAATTCACTAAAGTAGGCCCAGAGTTAACGCCTGAATTCCTGAATCTAAATTGTGTGACCATGGACACATTATTTCCTCTTTGGGCCTCAGTCTCCTTTTCTGTAAAGCAGGGATTACAATAGTATAATAGAGTAAATGATGCATGTAAAGAACTCAGCCTAAAACTTGATAGGTCATGTCAGGTCCATCCTCCCTATATGGGACTGTCACTGCATTCCTTTGCAGAGTGAGGTTTGCACTGGCAAAAAGAACCAGTAGGTGCAGCAGAGTGCTGGGGAAGTTCTTGGAGAAGAGAAAGTGCCACTTTATCTTATCTTGCCCATCAACTGAGTTGTGAATTCCTGGAAGAAAGCAAGTGTCCTGAAATAGCCACTTTAAATGAATACATTAGAAAGAATTACACACTGAGGCAAAAAAATTCTTCTTCTCTTCTCCCTACTGGCAGTCATGCAAGATGATGAAAGGGCTACCACACCTTGCTCTGGACCTCAGCCAGCCTGCATGAATGTCCACAGGCAGTAAACAACCATTGAGATGACCCCTGACATGAAAGATACAGAAAAACAAGAAGGACCAATGTTCACCTGGTACCAAGCATGACCAGTGTGGTGCCATCGACAACAGGCCATGATTTCCATGAGCTTTAATGTTGTGTGTCTGTCATACTTAGGATCCCTGGGGACCAGGGATGATTTTTTTTTTAACAATAGCCCCTGAGTGAAAGCCTTCCAAGTACTAGGCATATACATACATGTATATCTAATTTATTGCATTTAATATTCACAACATCTAAGGGAGGCACTGTTGTCCCCAACTGGGGAGAGGAGAAATCTAAGGCTTAAGAAGGTGAGTAACTTGCCCAAGTTCACATAAATCTTGAAAACAGCCAACTTTGAATCTGAGTCTATGTCTAGCTCTAAAGATTTTACACCTCAGCCTTAAAAAAAAAATGCTGGATATACAGTACACCCTAATGTTTGATGAATGAAGGAATTTGTTTCTTCCAGAAGAAAAACAGAAGAATGGGATGTCAGCATCCATATAACCCTTATAATTCCCATCAGCCCTTACTGAATTCTTCTGAACCATGCTAAAGAATAAATCCACCTAGGGAGCACAAGGTTGCTATGGATTTTTTTAATCAACCTGAAAAAATTAGACTTAGTGATTAACAATTTTATTTGAAACATGAAGGTAAAACTAAAACCTATGTATCTGTCTTATCTCCCCAACTTGACTGCACACTCCTGAAAATAGAATTATGTATAATACAGTTTGTATTAATCCACAAGCCTAAGCAGAAATATGTGTCCTTTTTTTTTTTTTACTTTATTTAAGCTTTATTTAAACATATGATGTAACCCCACCACCCTCACCCAAACCCTCTTCCCCCCACCCCCCTCAGTTTGTTTTATGACATTAAGAGTCTCTTTTGGTTTTTCTCCCTCCCGATCCCATCTTCTTTCATTTTTACTTTTCCTACCACCTTAACTCCCACCCCCGTTGCATCTCCACTTCCTCATATCAGGGAGATCATGTGGTAGTTGTCTTTCTCCAGGGGGCACGTGTACCCGAATGTTTATAGCAGCAATGTCCACAATAGCCAAGTTATGGAAAGAACCTAGATGTCCATCAACAGATCAATGGATAAAGAAGATGTGGTATATATATATGTGTCCTTTTTTGAAAAGGGTTCAAGCGCTGGCTAAAATCCTGCTGTGAACTTGGCCTTTTCTCAACATTTTTTATCCATGTGGATAATCAAATTAGAATGAGCACTAAGAACAGCCTAGAAGGGGAGAAATTACAAATGGCAGTACAAGGCACGGATGTGAAAGGGAAGAGTAGCCCTGCCAGCCTCTGAGCTGTGTGATGGGGAAAATTTTAATCAATATCACCTCTGAATGTCTAGTCATCTCTGGTGCACCTCACTGGCTGCCCACTTTTCCTTTTGCTGCCTCCAAAACCCCATCTTTAAAGTTACGTTAGTTCTACAATAGAGAGAAGGGTATGAAGAAGAACAGGCTACAGCCCATGAACACAGAGACAAATTTAGAAGCATTATATCTGAGGAATTTTGCACTTGAAGCTCCTTAGAAAGTACAGAGTCAGGCCTCCTGATTTCAAAGACAAGTGAACTAAGACTCCAAGTCAAGAACTGATATGCTCATGATCATATAATCAAAGTAGTACCAACGCTGGAACTTGAGCCCTGGCTCCTCTGCTCTTTTGACTCCCCTAAGCTATCTCTTTACAAAGTCAGTAATAAAAGAACCTACAGACCAGCCGGGTATAGACAGGAGGCTGTCTAGGAGCAGGGTGGCAAGGGCAGTGTGGACAAGGAAGCCAACTACAGGCTTGCCTAAGATGCTCCATAAGACAGTCCAGTCTGGCCCTTCTGGGAGCATGATTTTCCCTGCACATACAAAGTTAGGTCAAGGCCAATTCAACTGGTCACTGAGATTTCACAAAGAGGTGGTTCTGACCATGTGAACTTGGCTTCATTAGCTACTATATGGATGAAGTAAGTTGATCAACTACAGTCAAGAAAACCCAAGGATCCAAGTTTTCAGAAATTGGAGCCTTCCTATTTCCATACAGTCAAATCTAGAGAGAAAAAAAAATGGTTTTCAAATTCTGGACTTCTCAAACTAATCAGGAAAGACATTTATGGTGTCAATACTCACATATAGTCTTCTTTCCTGCCTGATAGCAACAAAAGAAAAAAGAGGACCAAATTACTTGTGTGTAAATACGAAATTAGTAGCTTCATAAATCTGAAAAAGCAGTATCTGCACAGATTATACAGAAGAAAAGAAAGCTTTCTTTCCTTAAGCCTTAAAATACTAAATCTTTTCTTTATGAAATTCTGTCCAATTTAAACCTTTCTTCGGTTGTCCCAGAATAGCCTTTCCTGGTAACCCGTGTCAACTTTGGATGCATGTTACTTTAACAAATTCCCTCCTATTAGCAAACATATTTCTCATTCTAATTCACTGCCAACACTTTCCTCTATCAAAGAGTATACCAAGAGTAGGTCTCACTCTCCTCACTGCCATGTTTCTCATGGGTGTTCTGCCTTGCTGATGAGCCATCAGCCTTCCGATGAGCTAGGCCTGAAAGGTGCCAGAAAACCACGCACATGGTCAGGGTTGACTGGCTCAGTCTGTTGCTGTGATTGCACCTGACTGCTGATGTTTTGGAGGGTCATGAACATCCAAGATGAAGCCACTGGCAGTACCTGCCTGATCTTGAAATATCTTGGTCAGCCACACGTTCTGTTTTTCCTGCAAGACCAACTTTCATAAATGATCTTATAGTTTTATCTTCTGGTACCACAGCTGTCAAACATTGTAGCATAAATCCATTCCTGCTACAAGATCCACAATGCACCCAGTGAAGTTGGCACTGACCCTTGAAACAAGTCATCACATGTAAACCTTATACCTTGCCTCCAGTTACAGCACACTCACTCAAATCAAATCCTTTTGGGGTCTATTCGGAGTCATCCAGTGAAAAGTCGGCTTGTGTGGTGGGTCACAAAGACATGAAATTGGCCCTGCTCCTAGCCCAAACCATTTCTATTCAAGTGGGAAGGTGGAGATTTTCTCTAAAATCATGTTTATAGAGGTGTTCTCTGGGAGATAAGGAAGTACCACATCAGGAAGCTAGTGGAATTTTCATAACCTCAAGAGAAGACAAATTGTTTTGGATCAGTGACCAAACTCTTTAAATACCAGACTTTAAGTTCTTATAGATATTTTTACTTATGTTCATTTTTGATAGGCAATTTTGTTGTGTTTTGAGCTTAAGCCATGATAAATGACCCTCTTTGTGTTTTCCTTCTCCAGATTACATCAATATTAGACACTTACCATGTGTGATGCCTTTTGCTTAGAGGTTTAAAAACAAATATTTAGGGGCCCCTGGGTGGCTCAATCAGTTAAGCATCTGCCTTTGACTCTGTTATGATCTCTGGGTCCTGCGATGGGGCAGCATTAGCCTTCCTGCTCAGCAGGGAGTCCACTTCTCTCTCTCTCTATCTGCCCTTCCCCCCTCCTCCCCACCCCTGCTCGTGTGCGCATGCTCTCTCTCTCTCAAATAAATAAAATATTTTAAAAATGTTTTTCTTTTGAGATCAGACTCTTGGTCTTTCTAAGCAAATGTTCTGCCTCTAATGGTACCACCAAAAAGGCAAAGAGTATGGATAGAAAAGAGTGGGGCTGAAAGAAGGGATGTGCAGGGATGACCTTAGAGATATTATTCTCAGAGAAAGAACTGAAAACTCACAGTTTCTTCATTTCCCTTTAGAGTACTCTATGTTTTTATTGTCCCATTTTGAATCTAGTAATTTTGCCCTGTCACACCTTAACAATTGGGGGATTCATATATGAAGCAGCACTTTCTTTAATGGTCCAGCATTTATTCTCTTTCAAGCTTCAAGAGAATACTTTGATGAAGTTGTCTGTGTACACACTATTCTAAACTGTCAGATGATAGACTATTCTTTCACCATGTATCCCAGAGTATACTCTTCTCTCCAACGGACATATCAAGTATCAAAGTCTATCTTTTACTTAATAGTCTTGAGGATGCCATTGCTATTGACACTGAGCTTCTATGTGTACCCTCATCTGCCTCTTTGCTATGCATAGAAATAGGAGTTGTAGATTTTGCAGTCCTATTCAAAACAACACTGACCACATGATGCTTTGCATTGTCATTCATCTTTCGCATGGATGTCCTCCATCTTCAACCAGACTGGAAAGATAAACCAATCTTCCCAACTTTAGAGAAGATAGTCTAGTTCTTCTTCTTAGAATACTTGGTCTCTACCTCAGAGCCCAGATTCTACTGTTCTTCATGGTGAAGATGCTAGTTAAACCAAGTGTTTTCCAGATTTGAACTTCACTGTCCTCTCTCAGATGTCATATGTCTAAATCTCAAATCTGAAATCTCCAGAAACATCTCCATCAGAAAAGTGATCAAAGAACTAGAACATTACTAAGTTGGAAGGAACTTAAATATTCATCAGGTCCATCAACTTCACCTTAGAATTGATGACACTGAAGTCTTCCCGAAAGGGACTTGAATAAAATCTCCAGTGACAATGCTTGGAACTGGCTATTCGTCTTTGATGGACTTAACTACCTTGGCAAAAAATGTGGAGATGAAAAAAAATCCAAGGCCTTTTCTCATGCCCTGAGGGAAAGTTTCAATACTTCACTGGATCATAACAAGAATAAATAGAAACCATTATTTGTAGGAATGGATTGTTCTCCCAGGGATCTCAAAGCAGAATGTGATTAGGGGAGAATTTTTTTCTAGCCTTTTAATTTGGGGGTTAATAGCATCTCTGTAATGATTACAGGGGAAGAAACAAATATGCCTGCAAGGTACCTAGCACTGTACAGTGTACTAAACAGCTTCACAAAAAGAGCATTTTTTCTTATAAACCTCAAGATTTGAGACAAATCTTTAAACAACACAGGAAATTCCTCCCTTCTAAATTTAATACAATGGATGAAAAAAGGAGATGCATTTATTTATTAAATATTTACTAAATAAATTTACTAAATTATTTACTAAATAGCTAACAGACTCCAGGACCAGTCCCTTGTTTGAAGGATTCAGGACAGAGTTCCTGCATATGCAACTATACTCTCTAATTCCTTAATGAAAGTCCAGTGTGATTTTTTAAAACTTCTGAGTATTATGGTAGTTATGGTTAGCAGCAACATAAATGGGCATAAATATTTTGAAAAGGATTTTGGAAACATATAACAAAAGCCCTAAAAATATTCATGTAACCAGCTTCAGCAATTCTACTTCTGAGAAACCATCCTTAGGAAATTGACCAAAAAATAGTTTTAAGCCCAGAGTTTTTCAAGACAGCATTATTTATATTAGCCAAAGCTTAAAAACAATCTCAATGTACACAAATAGGGAAATTCCAGTAAATTATGGTACACTCAATATGTGGCACCTGGGTGCTCAGTCAGGTAAGCGTATGCCTTTCGGCTCGTGATTTCAGGGTCCTGGGATGGAGCCCTGTGTAATAGGGCTCTCTGCTCAGTGGGGAGCCTGCTTCTCGCTATCTCTTTGCCCCTCCCCACTGCTCATACTCCTTCTCTCAAATAAATAAACTAAAAAAATCTTTAAAAAATTTTTTTTAGGGGCACCTGGGTGGCTTAGTGGGTTAAGCCTCTGCCTTCAGCTAGGGTCATGATCTCAGGGTCCTGGGATAGAGTCCCGAATCGGGCTCTCTGCTCAGCCGGGAGCCTGCTTCCCCCCACCCCCCACCCCCCGCCTCTCTCTGCCTGCCTCTCTGCCTACTTGTGATCTCTGTCTGTCAAATAAATAAATAAAATCTAAAAAAAAATTTTTTTTAAATTGTGCTACAAACACTCAATGGTCAAGATTTTTAATGACATGTAAAATGCTTATGATAAAATATTAAGTAAAAAGAACAGAGTGCGAAAATATATATTGCATGTGCATATTAAGAGACTTGAAGAAAATACAACAAAGAAAATACAAACAAAAATATTTACAGGAAGGATTCCTTTAATTTTTATTTTCTTTATACATTTCTATGTTTTCTATATATTCTACCACTAGTTATATTCCTATAAATAAAAATAATTTCAAGTTTAAAAATTAGAGAAAAGGGTAAACTCAAACAAGTCCTAAAAGTATACAAAGGTGAGTCAAAGCTATTGTTTCTTCTTCTTTTTTTTAAAGCTATTGTTTCTTCTTGATTCTACACTTATGTTATTGAATGCATGAGTAAATGTATAAGTGAAGGGAACATCTGTGCTTTAGAATCAGCATGGCTGAAATAGCAAATCTGATTGCTTGGCATCAGGAGCAGACCATGCGCTCCACTTAAGCTAACCAGCCAGAGTATTAACAGAGAAGTTACTGCTTTAGTTTTGTAAACTTTGACAAGCATCTACTGTACATGAATTAGACTGGACTAGTAGGTACTGAGACTACAGGAATAAGCAGACAAGATTCTAGCCCTCAATATTATGTGAGTAAGACAGACCTACATGAGGGATCATAATTCAACACAGGTATTGGAGGTAACTGGGAAAATGATGTAGGAAATGAATTCAGACACCCTTAGATGGCAGTGGGTTTTTTTGTTTGTTTTGGGATTTTTTTGTCCATGCCTAGAAATCTGTATAAAAGCAATCTACCTTATTCAGGGAAACATTTTTGTCTAGTACATGGAAACTGTAACATTTTGTAGTCATGAGAATATTTGGTTTTTGCAGTGTTCCATGTTATTTTTAAAACACCTTTCAAGGTTCTTAAAGGACTTATTTTACCTAAATATTTACATATATCCTCAACAGACTCCTCTTACTAGGGTGGAAATTTGTCCCATAATCACCAATGGAGAGACGAGGACAAGGAGGCTTCTTTTGAGTCATTTTTCTCCTCATTGCTTTATACTTGTTTGGAAAGTGGAGATAGGAACTGTCTCTGAGCCAGAATGGAAGCCCAAGTTTGTTCCAGTGCTTTCCATTCAAGGAATTTTTCTGCTGAGGCAATTAGTCTCCAAGTCTATACAGCAACCTCTGTGAACCTTGATTTAAAAAACAGGGATACCTGGGTAGCCCAGTTGGTTAACCTTCTGCCTACGGCTCAGGTCATAATCTCAGCATCCTAGGATGGAGCCCTGAATTAGGCTCCCTGCTCGGTAGGGAGTCTGCTTCTCCCTCTCCCTCTGGCTCTCCCCTGCCTGTGCTTTCTTTTGCTCTCTGTCAAATAAATAAATAAAATCTTGGGGCGCCTGGGTGGCTCAGTGGGTTAAGCCTCTGCCTTCAGCTCAGGTCATGATCCCAGGGTCCTGGGATTGAGCCCTGCATGGGGCTCTCTGCTCAGCAGGGAGCCTACTTCTCCCTCTCTATCTGCCTGCCTCTCTGCCTACTTGTGATCTCTCCCTCTCTCTGTCAAATAATTTTAAAAGATCTTTAAAAAGAGATAAATAAATAAATAAATAAATAAATTAAAATCTTTAGAAAATAAAAAATAATAATAAATCCAGAGTTGGGGTCAGTGGGGAAGGAACCAGAAGACAATTCTAACCAACCTATACCCCAATCTTGAAACTCTAACTGCCTCTCTTCCCTGACAGTCTCCAGCCTTGGAAATCATGGAAAGAGAAAGATTATGAGAAAATTGATCTTTATCTGTCTATGGAGCAGAAGAGCAATAAAAGCTATCAAAAACTTGAAACATCATACTTAACTGCCTTCTTCTTTTCCCACTTTCCCCTTCTTCCTCATCAAGATAACTTTTGGTGTAGGGGCACCTGGGTGGCTCAGTCAGTTAAGTGTCATCCAACTCTTGATTTCAGCTCAGGTCATGATCTCATGATCATGAGATCGAGCCCCACCTTGGGCTCTATGCTGGGCATGAAGCCTGCTTAAAATTCTCACTCTCAGGGGCGCCTGGTGGCTCAGTGGGTTAAAGCCTCTGCCTTCGGCTCAGGTCATGATCCCAGGGTCCTGGGATCGAGCCCCACATCGGGCTCTCTGCTCAGCAGGGAGTCTGCTTCCTTCTCTGTCTACCTGCCTCTCTGCCTACTTGTGATCTCTGTCTGTCAAATAAATAAATAAAATCTTAAAAAAAAAAAAAAAAGATTCTCACTCTCAGGGTTCTGAGTGGTTCAGTCAGTTAAGCATCTGGTTTCTGCTCAGGTCATGATCCCCAGTCCTGGGACTGAGCCCCATGTCAGGCACACTGGTCAGTTGGATGTCTGCTTCTCCCTCTCCCCTGACTCTCACCCTGCTGGTTCTTTTGCTTGCTTGCTCTTTCAAATGAATAAATTTTTTTTAAAATCTTTAAAAAAAAGATTCTCTCTCTCCATCTCCTTCTGCCTCTCTCACTCTCCCTCTTTTAAAAATAAATAAATAAATAACTTTTGGTGTAGACGC
Source organism: Taxidea taxus jeffersonii (assembly GCA_003697995.1). Lineage (NCBI taxonomy): Eukaryota > Metazoa > Chordata > Mammalia > Carnivora > Mustelidae > Taxidea > Taxidea taxus. Next base: position 35,517 of record ML106569.1, on the reverse strand, counting down.
ACACAAAAAAGTCCAGCCCCTTAAGGAGTGACATTCTAATAAGACAAATCTCAGTCTATCTCAGTCCGTGCATTGACTCCTTATAAACCTGTATCTACAAGTACAACAACACACAGCCTTCTGAGACACCGACATGTTAACTATTTATGGATAAGGCTAGTGAGAGTTAGTCCATAAAGACTTCTATAAAGGAGGAAAGCTCTGAGTTTGAGCAGAGGCAAAACATCATGTTTATATTAAATGGAAGTTTTAAATGTTTTATTCAACTTTGATTCAAAATCAAAGATTCTGAAAGTCTAGCCTTGGTTTCAAGCTGAGCCAAGTTGTCACTTTAATGATGTATTTTAGAAAATAAGGGGAAAACAGTAGAAAGGAGGTCTCTGATCAGTATAAACACAAGTAAGATTGTGATGCTTAAACATTGTTCACTATGTCAAAATATGCCCTAAATATTTTAATTCTCTGTGTGCTTGAATGTCTGGGCGGTCTGAGCTCATAAAGTAGCCTCCGTGAGGACATAGTCTCTCTTCCATTTCTCAGGACTCTGAGCAGTTGCTTACCAGCCATATTGTATGAATGACATAATGGCCAGATGAATCTTAGTGATACTGCAGAGTAACTACTTTAAAACAGTCCAATTAGCTTTAGTCTCATGTTTAGTTAAAATCATGCCCTTGGAAAGGTCATGTGAAAGACTCCGAAGAAATTAGTGGAGTATTTGATGAAGCCCCAGTTCTCAGAAAGCCATCAAGTCAAATGAGCTGAAACCACTCCCTCCTCCCTCAGAACTGTGGGTGGACTTTCATTCACCAAAGCACTTCTACCTGGTCAGCCCAGGAACTAAAAAAGCATCACAGAAAGAGGTTAAATTAACAGAAAACCCAGTGAATAAGCATCAAGCCTGCACTGTGCCTACAAAAAAGTCAACCTTGAGTAACAACACTCTACATCAAAGGGACAAGGATTTTCACACTCTGCCAAGCCACAAGCATCAGCATCAGGTTCTGCAACTGCTTTCCTTCTGGGCGTCATTTCCTGCCCAGGAGCCCATTGAGAGCCTTCTTTCTTCACTTATATCTCTGCTGCTTTTCCTCATCATACTCTCCATCGGGGCAAGGAAAGCATGTCCATTTCTCCTCCAGCCCTATTTGATCTTTCCCCTCCAGTTCCTTCCATTCTTACTCCAATTAAGACTGCTCATCTCTGTAATGACTCACCCTTGCAAGCCTGAAGGCTTGTTTTCCATTCTCTTGAGAAAGATAGGTGCTTTCCTTGTGGCTCTCTCCTCTAGAGGAATTCCATTTTCCTAATCAAAGACTGGAGGGTAAAACATAAATTTTTAACAGTCCCTACAGGTTACCCTTTGGTGATATATGAGATAAGGTTATAAGAAAGTAGAAGCATACAGTTTGGTAAACAATATGGCTGCTAGGTGATTCACAGCAGGGTCCAAATTATCTACAGAGATGAGTCTTCAAATTTTTAATTTTATATATATCATATATTATATGTGTGTGTGTGTGTGTGTGTGTTTTTAAAAAGAGATAGTGCTAGGTATAGAGACAGAAGGAGAGGGTAAGAGAGTATTTTAGGCAGGCTACATACCCAGCACGGAGCCCAAGATGGGGCTTGGTCTCATGACCCTGAGATCATGACCTGAGCCTAAATCAAGAGTCAGATGCTAAAAAAAAAATTTTTTTAATAAAAAAAAAAGAGTCAGATGCTTAACACACTGGTGCCTCTAATTTTTAATTATGTTTTTAAAGGATAAGTCCTAAAGTGAGTTTTTCAGATTTTCTATGTCTTCAGCAAAATCCTTAGAACCAATCACCAACCAAGGCAAAAAACAGTTAATAAAATAATAAATAAATAATTTGTTCCTACTTGTATTGAAAAAGTTAATCACTGACTTAAATTATGCTTTTTTATAAGCATCAGTGGAGAAAAAGCATTGTTTAAGCCTGGGTCTCCAGTGTGAAAGTATCATCTGTGAAATCTCAGCTAAATCTTCTGATATTCAAAGAACTGTGCTAAAAGCTAAAAAGTAGGGGCACCTGGGAAGTTTGGTTGGTTGAGCAACTGACTCTTGGTTTCAGCTCAGGTCATGATTTCAGGGTCCTGGCATTGAGCCCCTTGTGGAGCCCTGATCAGAGCACATGCACATGTGCCATTTCCCTCAAATAAATAAATAAAATCTTTAAAAGAAGAAAAAGCTAAAAGGTAAAATTCAAATGTAGGAGAAATTCACACCCTACTATTTATTAGAGAAACTAATGATTTTGATAATCTAATCCTTAACATTAGTTAGAGAAATACAAACAAGAATGATCTGTCAGTTTGTTAGTGGCTAAAGTGCAGAATTTGATCAGAAGATATGAATACATATTGGTGGCTCGCCTTTCTCACCTGGGGAGGCTAAGGAGAAGGGAATGTCCTTGGGCTGAATTCCTTCTGGCTTCTATTTTATGCTCTCTACAAAGGCACTGATGGCTCTCTTATCTCTCTAGGGACTTATCTATGGGATTTTAACTCAAGCCTTTTCAAGTCTCTTGGGCAGATTTTCTTTCTGGAACAATTTCTCCATTATGTGATGGTTTCCTGATTTATTATTAAATCCAAACCTAATCAAAGATGAAGGACCAAACTTTGGTTCTTTTATCTCTACATAATCATTTTTCTTGTCCTCTATTTCCTTCCATGGAAACAATGACTCCTGTACTCCATGATCTTGAGACTGTCTCCTCTGAACATCTATAGGACTGAACACTATGTATACCCCCACCATTGTACTTTCTATGGCCTGGACATAATCCCAAACCATCAGGCTTCAGAGACATTCCAACTAGCACACCCTATATGGCAGCCTGCCATGGATCCTCCCAGTCAATGTACTAGCTCACACTGTTCAGCCTTTCCCATGTGAAGCATCCCCCACAAAGGGCGTTTCAACTTAGACACTTCAGTTATAAGCTTAGTTCCAAAACACTTGCTTGGTCCAGTTTTAGTACTCCATTCCATTGTCTGGATTCTTGCAACCATCATTCTTTCTATGCATGTTCTTATTTGTATCCTCTGTCTATCCTTTAGAATTGATGCACAGCACCATCTTCCTGACTGCAACACTAGCTCAGCCCAATAATTAGGTTGATTTTTCGTTATCCACACTGCGTAGGTAATGCCTGTCTTGCTTTTCCTGGCAGCTTGGTACTTTCCTAGGTCAGAGGCACTTTCTAGGTACAGCATATTTTCTCCCTGATACAACAAATGAAACACAGTAGGAAAATTAGAGGTTTAACAAGTTGTAAAGGAGGAGTTGGGGCTCTCTTATTTAGCACAATCAGGATCAGGTAATTGGTCAGTCAATTAAAATTCAGACAGAGCAGAAGTACTGAGCTTCTGGCTGCTAGAAGGTAAGAGTCTCCTGTTCAAGAGGGAATGATGAGGGACGCCTACTCCTCCCTCTGCCTCTGCCTGCCACTCTGTCTGCCTGTGCTCGATCCTGCTCTCTCTCTGACAAATAAATAAATAAAATCTTGAAAAAAAAAAAAAAAAGAGGGAATGATGAGGGACGCCTGGGTGGCTCAGTTGATTAAGCGGCTGCCTTCGGCTCGGGTCATGATCCCAGCGTCCTGGGATAGAGTCCCACATCGGGCTCCTTGCTCAGCAGGGAGCCTGCTCCTCCCTCTGCCTCTGCCTGCCTCTGTCTGCCTGTGCTCGCTCTCTCTCTCTCTCTCTCTCTCTAACAAATAAATAAATAAAATCTTAAAAAAAAATTAAGAGGGAATGATGAGAGTCAGCTAAGCTAGTGAGCAAGTTAAGCAGAGGTCAGTTGATAAAGCCTTCACTTTAATCCTCAATTTCTTTATAATACTCACCAAAATTTACCTCCTAGCTTAAGAAGAAAGCACAATTTATGTTAAACAATCAATTTGATCTTATTATGATATTCCCTAGAGTTGCAGGTCCAGGGAACTGGCTTCTTCAGAAGCTCTGTTCTACTCACCTGTGATTCAGAACACCTTCTAAAAATTATCAGTTACCCTGACTGAGAACTTCTGCCAAATGAAGACAACATTAAGCACAAACAATTCAAATTCAAATCTCAAAGCAGCTGGAATATGAATAATAAAATAATATTTCACTAGTAACTCAATAATAGCATCATATGATTGGACCAATTCACAGCGGTAATTGCAGCTTATCTATTTGAAATTTTGGAAGAGACTGCACAGCACAGTTCAGAGGCTTTGAGAGGCTGGAGCCCTTTCTGTTGTTTCAATAGTGCCAGCCACAGCATGTTTAAACACTGCTGTTGCTAGCTGGGTGCCAGTGTGGTTTCACTTGCAAGTATGGGCGAGGATATTTTTTAGAAACTGAAAATAATTTCTGCCAAACCATGAAATCAACTGCTACATCTATCAACTCCTAAAACAAAGAAACACCTTTATTCATATTTAGTGACTCTGTGTAAAAATCATTCTTGTCACAAATGTACTTAACTCAAGGTGAGAATCCCATGGTGGGGAGCTTAGAGCTATAATCAAAGCAATAAGCAATCTCTCTATTCTCCTTCCTTCATTCACCTCCGGGCAGGGCAAGTCAATAAGATGGATTCTCAGGAACACATTCAGATGGATCTGAAACACTGAGGGGAGATCTAAGTAAAGGTGGACTGCTTGGGAAACTGTTATCAACTTTTTAAAGGGCATTTACCATTAAAGATGTTTGCTTTGGGGGTTTTGTTTGTTCATAAAAAGAAAGAGAAGAAAGGGAGTGGATTGAGAAATGTATAAAGCCAAATCCATAGTATTTGCATGATTATATATACTACAATATATACATAAATCAAGTACACAGATATGCTACGCTTCCTCTACTGCCAGTCCATAACATGATTATTGATTTCCTGAGAGATAGGACATTGCCTTCTCATTCTTTGCCATCATGCTCAGTTTTCACTGAGACTTTATTGATATACTCTACCCAGGCAGCTGCTCAGTAAGTGCAGTATAGTGCGGTGGGTTCGAATCCCAAGCCTAACACTTGCCAGCTGTGACTCTGGTCATACCATACCACATAACCCTTCTGTGTCTAAGATTCCTTAGTTAAACACAAAGCACTTAGAGTAAGTGACTGGTAGTAGTAAATGCTCAATAAATACTGGCAATTATCATTAACTAACTACAACTTATTAACCTTTGTGTGCAAGTGACCCACTGACTGCTTCCTAGAAGAAGCTCTAGAATGGAAATGCAGCTTTATTTCTTTTTTTTTTTAAGATTTTATTTATTTATTTGACAGGGAGAGACACACAGAGAGAGAGGGAACAGAAGCAGGAGAAGAGGGAGAGGGAGAAGCAGGCCTCCCTCCCGCTGAGCAGGAGCCTGATGTGGGGGCTTGATCGATCCCAGGACCCCGGGATCATGACCCGAGCCGAAGGCAGACGCTTAATGACTGAGCCACCCAGGCGCCCAGGAAATGCAGCTTTCAATTAGTAATAGAGAAATAGTCTTTCTTTAAACTCAAAGACATGGTATCAGAACATGGAATCTGGAGCCATCAAAGTTGTGTCCTCAGAAATAACTGATAGATATTTTATACCTCCTGTAAACTAACCACCAGAAGGAATGTCCTGTGGATTTGCAGGTCCTGGTGACCAAATGGAAAATATACTGATGTACCAATTTGAAGAAAATCAAATTATAGTATAGCTCTGTCCTTAAACTACCTGTGTAACTGCAGTATAATCATGCATATAATAAGAAGTTTGATCTAGCAATGCTATCCAGCAGAACTTTCTACTATGATGAAAATGTTTTGGAGCTACACTGTCAGGTATGGAAGCCACCAGCCACATGTGGCTACTGAGCACTTAAAGTGTAGTGAATGCAACCGAGGAGCTGTGTTTTTAATTTTCACTTTATCTGTTTCTAATTATTTTATATTTAGTTTTACATAGCCACAGATGTGTAGTGGCTATCATATTAAATAGCACAGATAGAGTATTTTTTAAGATCTTTTCTGGTTCTAGCATTCTGTGACTTATAGAATTCTCTAGGTAAAAAATTGTGGAAAACAAGTATTATTACAGTGGATATTAGAACTTACTCAGTCTCTAGGATCTGTATACTTTGGAAGGTGGTTAAAAGAGAATATATAAAAAGGGACCCCTTTAAGAACACAGGTCTTGAGAAGTTAAGAGCACTTCTGCCTGGAGAGGATGGAGTATTCTAATGACACCTGTCCCCCTTATATTTTCCAAGTCCTTAACTGTACCTGACTTGAAAGACTCACTTTCTGAAAAACAACTGTCAATATTAATTGACATTACTTATTATAGTCTAACTCATTTCACACAAAAACCTGTTATCCTGGGCTGCCTGGGTGGCTCAGTGGGTTAAAGCCTCTGCCTTCAGCTCAGGTCATGATCCCTGAGTCCTGGGATCGGGCCCCGCATCGGGCTCTCTGCTAGGCGGGGAGCCTGCTCCCACCCCCCCCCAACCCCTGCCTGCCTCTCTGCCTACTTGTGATCTGTCAAATAAATAAATAAAATCTTTTTAAAATAAATAAATAAATAAATAAACCTGTTATCCAAATATATTATTATTATTATTATTATTATTAATGACTTACAGATGAAGAAAATAAGGCAAAGAAATATTAAGTGACTTGTCCCAGGCTATCCAACTAGAAATGAATGGATGCACCAAGATATGAGCCCAGATAGTTAACTCCAGAGTCTGCCTTTATAAAAATGAAAACAAACTTCTTAATGAATAAAAATACACGTATAGAGCAGAGCTCAAATCAAAAGTACACTTGATAAATTTTCACAAAGTGAACATACCCAGATCACTTCCAGAATTTTTCCAGCATCACTGTCCCATTCAGTCACTGCTCAAATAAGGTTATCAACTATGCTGATTTCTAACACTATAGTTTGGTAAAGCATATACTTTAATCACTACATTATTTATCCCTGAAGACAGTATTAGAAAATCACATCTTTGTAACCAAGAGAAAAAAAACAAACACATTTATAGCAAGAGCAATAGCTATTTGGGGGTCTCAAATCCATCTGTAGTAAAATGGACTATCAATAGGTAGGAAAGCTACTCATTCCCTCAATATGTATTTTTTGAGCATCTACTCTATGGCAAGCACTATACCAGTGAGCACTGGTATTCAACACTGATCAAAACAGACAGGGTTCCTGCATCTTACAGCATTTAGTCCTTGGCCCAGCTCAGCAACTAACAGTCAATTCAGAGTGGAGGGGCTTACCCAATGGCCTTGGTAATAGCTAACAGGCTCAGTGGCAACGCCAATGCTGGGACCAACACCTCAAAGAGAAGTTTCCCTGGCTTTGGTCCCTAGAATTAAAGCAAAATGCCCTTCGAGCCTCCTGGAATTTTGGAAAGGTGACAACTGGAGCTCATTGCATGGATTCACACTAAAAATAACTCTATAAACAATTTCTAAATACCATCTTTATAAGCAAAAACTTGAGAAAAGTCTGCAGGCTTAATGTAACCAGAGAGATTACAACATGAGATGGGAAATGTGGGAATATTGTGTGGACAGAAAAAAAAGGCCACCAGGGAATTCCACCCCAGCTGATGAAGAATGATTGCTCTACAATGACAAGCAACTGAGCAATTCTCACTAATATTTTCCAGAGCAAGGAAGGGGCTGATACAAGACAGTGAAGAGGGGTACTTCCAACAAACATATATAGGATATCCACAAGCAAAGGGACCAGTGATAGTAAGGGGAAAAAAAAAAAAAAAGATTTTCCTTATATTACTAAGAGTTGAGCTTTGACCTGGGCATGTGTAAGTATACCTGGGGATACTTCAACCACTGTTCTCCTCTGGCTCAGGGAGAATGTACATGGAAATCGCCTCTTAAACATACTCTTCTTGCTTTTCCCGAAGTCAATTTGATTTCCCCCTTGAAATGCATATGCTAATATGACTCTGGGGAATTGTGCAAACCTACAAACACATCACAAGTTCAGCTGTTTAGACACTGTTGGGTTTTCTTAATGCTGAGAAAATAGCATGGGAGCCCTGTAGGAACTGTGCCACCACAGTGTTTTCCTTATCCAAGCTCAGTTCTCACACTAGCTGGAGCTCTTGCATCTACTGTACAATGAAAACATACTGTGGGAACAACTGAAATTGCATCTCGGGGGAGGAAAAGGGGTGCATTATCTCCTGTTACCCAACTCCATGCTATCCAACCAGTGTTACCCATCCTTGCGTCAAATCCACATAGCTAATGGAGCATGACTGGCCCTGAGGGCCCCAGTCTATTTATCATAAACAGTGAATGGGAGTAAGCAATAAACAGTGCTTCCCACCACGAAAAGCTGATTGGGGATGACCAGAGCGCTTGCAGGGAAACCCAAGTGCAGAGAGGGCAGCTAGTGTGCAGTGAACTGAAAGAGTGGCCCTAGGTTCTTTCCTGTAAATGAGCAAGAGGCAAACTCCCAGGAGCTTTGTGGTGCCAACAAGGAGCAGCCAGGATTAAGCAAGGAATTCTGCATGGCTCAGGAAGTTCTGCCTTAAAGAAAAGTCTGAACAAGAGAAAAGTCATACCTCCAAAAAGAGAATGTTAGGACATCTAAATCCACAGCTCTTAATCTCTCCCTGCATTGATCTCAGCTTGAATACAATAGGACCTGGCAATCTTCCCACTTGGGTCTTGTGCCTTGACAAACCAGAGTGCAAAAACTAATGTTTCATCTTTCGACTAGGTGGAGCACACCCAAGGCTACTTTGTAAAGGTCTGTGCAATGACCTGCTCCCTAGAGCCCATGCAATACTGGCTGGGAAGTTCCAGAGCCTGCAAATGGTCATTTCTGCCTCTTTGGCTGAAAGAGAGTGCTCTAAAGAAGTGTCCTCTTAGTTTTCTCTTCCTTTGGCCAAAATCTCTTTACACCCTGTTCTTTCCTTCAAGCAGCTGGGGGCTAGACTCTTCTTTTTATTAATTCACTCCTCAAATACTTATTGAGCACCTACTTATATATCAGGTACTTCTCTAGGGGCTGAGGATATAACACACCCAAGACAGATAAAGTTGCTCCCTTCATGGAGATTATATTCTAATAAGGGAAAAGATAAAAAGACAAGTAAGTAAATGCATCATTTTTTAAAAGATTTTATTTGTTTATTTGAGATTGAGATCACAAGTAGGCAGAGAGGCAGGCAGAGAGAGAGCGAGAGAGAGGGAAGCAGGCTCCCTGCCGAGCAGAGAGCCTAATGCAGGACTCAATCCCAGGACCCCGAGATCATGACCTGAGCAGAAGCCAGCAGCTTAACCCACTGATGCATCATTTAATATTAGGCAGTGATAAGCAGCATGCAGAATAAAGAAAGCAAGCTAAAGAGAAACAGATTACAGAGAGGGTGGTCAGAGAAAGTGCTCCTAAGGAGATGGAATTTCAGCAGAAACCTAGTAATCAAGCCATGTGGACACCTAGGAGAAACATGGTCCAGGAACAGCATGGTAGTAGGAATAGAAAGTACAAAAGCTAGAAGGTGGAACCAGGCTCAGCATGCAGAAGGAACAGCAAGGAGACAAGTATAGCTAGAATACACCAAGGAAAGGGGAAATAACAGAAGATGGTATCAGCATCAGAAAGGAAGGCAAATACCTAATCACTTAAGAATCAGATAAGGATTTTGCATTTCATTCCAGGAAAAAGGGAGGTCATTTGAGCATGGCTAAGGTATGATCTTTATTGCTAACTTTGTGACTCTCAGTAGCCCCACTCAATCACAGTGATTCCACAGTAAGACTGAGAACCAAAGTTCTAGCTGGAGAATACACAGCCAGTGAGAAAAAAAAAAAAAAAAAAGACATAAAAAGACACCATTTACAATGGATCAAAGCTCAGATGGGACAGCAAGAGCATAAGGATTCTTCAGTACAATCTCCTGCCCTATGCTCTTATCTTTTAAATGACCCAGTTGCTACTCTTGGGATCTGGAGAAATTCTGGGTCCATCCTATCCGTACCCTGACTAGCCACAGGTATTTCCTGGCTTGCGCATATGTCTGCCCAGCTTCCCACCTCCACTGCTTGCTACTGCCACTGCACCCAAATTTCCCGTTACAGTGAATTATGCATCCTCTTCGACAGAGTTCTGCCTCTATGCCTGGAATGTGCCCATTATTCTGCCACAAGTGACATTCTCTGCCTTGTATGCCGGAGGAAACACCCACTCATCCTTTAAGAGTCAGTTTAAATAGTATCTCTTCTGTGAAGGACACACGGTGTTTCTGTTAAAATGAATCACACTGTATTGGAGTATAAACAGATGACCATAGAGAAGAATAAGATATCCAGACTTGGGGGGAAAGGTACCAATTTCAAAAAATGCTGTTCCTGCTTGTTGCTGTGGAGGAGGTACCACACCCCTGGGGTAGAAGAGGTAGGCCACTCTAAGATAAGATGTGCTGCTAGTGTCCTTCATCAGAGAGGAGGTCACTTCTGGGGTAGGAAGAGGTGAACCAGAGGGGGCAAAGATTTCTTAGGGACTGAGGAAATTGGTTTAGACACTCAACCATGGAAGCTCTGAACTTTCCACTAGATGGGGCTGAGCTGACCGTGGCCACAGGGGTTAGGCAGGGAGCTGGCCCACTGTGCTTCTGGGTTTGTGTACCAGTTTTGTCCTGCTAGAGTGAATTGGTGAAAAGAACCACATTTCTGCTCCCTGAGGTGAGGACTGTGAAGAGGGCTACTCCTCTATCAATGAGGAGAACAGACAAAGCCAAATTGGATGGCTATCTGTTCCCTGGGGATGGAACATGATCCATGGGGATGGCTTTTGGCCCTCCCTCCCCACCCCGCCCCCCGCAACCAAAGCAATGAAGCATAGAAAGTAGCCTGTTTCTAAGATATGTAGCTTCCAATCCAACATCCACAGTTTTGTTTTGTTTGGTGTATGTAGGGAAACTAAGTTCCAGATTTATTAGAAAAACTTGAGGGTATCTAGTACTATCCAACCCTTTTGCTACAATAAATACCTTGGAGATTCTTGGACATCTATGGGGAGAAAATCTGGGGAAGGCTGGAATTCCTACTCTGAGGGACAAACAGAGGTTTAGGATTGTTGAACTTTAGGCCACTGATGTGGATAACATCAACAGACCAATACCTGTAAGAATGAACTCACAGTTATGTCATTTTTGGCTTCTCTGCCTCATTCTTCAAGAACAGAGAAGGCATGTTACCCATTTTTTTTCTCTTCCAACAGTCAAGATGCCTGGCACTTAGTGGATGCTCAATAGATGTGCACTGAACAAACACATGAGTGGGTAAATAAGGAAGGGGAAAGGAGATGAAAGAGGGCAAGGGAAAGAGGGAGAAAGCCAGGCAAAACTTGTCATATGGGAAACCATGTGTTCAGAACAAAGATTTGTGTGCCTTCCAACACTTTGAGTCCATAAAGGCAAGTGCTTCACCTGTAAAACCATATACTACCTTTGATCTTGCCAGAAGAGGTCTTTCTGTATCATTTATAGAAATGATTACCAACCTGTTCTACTACTATTGAAACAGCTAAACAATTTACCCATAGATAATCATCAACTAAAGAATATGTGTTTCCATTGAATGAGATGTTAAATAAAGTAGCTGCCCTGCATTGTGGACAGTCTTAACTCAGAAGACAGTAATCACAGCCTAACAAATGTTAATCCACTACTTCTCCTGACTAAATTGAGGTTAAAACCCAAGTAGCTCCTTGTATAAGATCAAAGTTGCTGAGATTCCAGAAACGCAACTAAATTCCAAATTTCTCATTGACTCTGTTTAGCAGCTAAGAAGATTGTAATTATTATTTTAATAACTGAGAGGAACAATGGGTTTTTGTTTAAAAGGCATGAGTTTGAGTTCTGACTCTGCCTTCATTCAACTGTGCGGCACTGGCCAAATCATTTAACCACTTTGAAATTTGGTATCCTCATCAATGAAGGGAAAATAACAATAGTTAACTTGTAGTGTTGCTGTGAAAACTAAGCAAAATGGTTGATGTGAAATAACCATATTGAACACAATATGAATATAAGTCATTTTGGATACAGTTCTATTATTAGAGTATCAGTGGGATAAACCAATATATTTACAACCTATTTACTTTATTGTTATAATTAAAGAATATAGTGAAGGGGTACCATTAGATTTTCGGCAGGAATGTGTATTCCAATTGACATATAGGAAAATTCTTGAGATGTTTCTTTAATATCATTAATCAGAGTTACAGCAAGTGAAAGAGCCCTGGGAGAAACATAAAAGCCTTTAAGAGTGAAAGGTATTGGGACGCCTGGGTGGCTCGGTTGGTTGAGCGGCTGCCTTAGGCTCAGGTCATGATCCCAGCGTCCTGGGATCTAGTTCCGCATCGGGCTCCTTGCTTGGCAGGGAGCCTGCTTCTCCCTCTGCCTCTGCCTGCCACTCTGTCTGCCTGTGCTTGTTCGATCTCTCTCCCTCTCTCTCTGACAAATAAATAAATAAAATCTTTAAAAAAAAAAAAAAAGAGTGAAAGGTATTTTTATAATTTATTGCCTTTCATATTTTGCTTCCCAAATCTGCCTCAAAATATTGGTTCCTCATGGCCATTTATACTTTGTAAAATTTTATCTGGCCAGGGAAACAAGGTCTTTCCAGGCATAGCAAGGCTAGAAAGTATAAATACAAAGATGGATAGAATTGATGACATAAAATCCTAAATGTCAACAGAGCAAGAAACCAAACAAATAAAACACAGTTGAAAGACAGATTACAAAGTAGGGTAAAATGTAGCAAACAGAAAAGAGAAAGTGCCAAAATCCTGCATTTATAAGTTTTTAATACAAAAATTATAAACAATACAATGGCAAGTATGGTCAAATGGCATAGAAAGATAATTCATAAGAGAAGAAACACAGATGACAAATAAGAATACCTGATCTCCTTAGGAATTTTTTTTTTTACATATTTATTTATTTATTTGAGAGAGAGAGAGCAAGTGGCACGGAGGGTTGGGGGGAGAGGGAGAAGGAGACTCCCTGCTGAGCAGGGAGCCTGATACAGGGTTTGGGGCTGGATCCCAAGATCCTGAGATCATGACCTGAGCCTAAGGTATACACTTAACCTACTCAGCCTCCCAGCTGCCCCTGATCGCCCAGGAATTAAAGGAGTATAAAGTGAAACAACAAGAAGCTATTTTTCTCTTATCAGATGGGCAAAGGTTTAAAAGAATGCTAATACTCTTTGTTGCCAAGGGTGTAGGAAGTGGGCACTCTAATTAACTGTTGGTGGGATTAATTTTGATACAACCTTACTGAAGGACAATTTGGCAAGACCCATAAAAATCTAAAATAGGTAGACTCTTTGACCAACGCTTTCACATCTAGATATTTATTCTAAAGAAATCATGAGACAAATGTACAAGATGTCTGTATAAAGTTATCTCTCATGCAGTTGTTTATTACAGAAAACTGGAATCAAATTAAATATCCAGGGGATTATTTTCAATAAATGATGAAACACACATACAGTGGAATACCACAAATAGTGATCTAGTTACTGATGTGAAAAAGCTATTTGTAATTAAGAGACAAGGGTGCCTGGGTGGCTCAGTGGGTTAAGCCGCTGCCTTCGGCTCGGGTCATGGTCTCAGGGTCCTGGGATCGAGTCCCACATCGGGCTCTCTGCTCAGCAGGGAGCCTGCTTCCCCCTCTCTCTCTGCCTGCCTCTCTGCCTACTTGTGATCTCTCTATCTGTCAAATGAATAAATAAAATCTTAAAAAAAAAAAGAGACAAAACAGTAAAAACTATGAATCTGGTTATTGTCGTTGGGTGAGAGAGGGTTGATATTCACTCTATAATTCTCTCAATTGTTCCATTCATGTTTTTATTGTATGAAGCATGTAATAACAACTACTGTTATATTAAAAGAAATAAAAGCTATTTCCAAAATGATTTTTTCAAAGCAATATAGCTTTTTCACAATAACTGTTTCACATCACAATATTTTAAGTATTACTTCCTTTTTTCTTGAAGGTCCCAACTGAGACACATTTGAGATCATTCCAACACAATATTCTCTCTAGGAGAACATGATTTTTTTCATCCTCACAGTTTGATATTCTGACATAAAAGCTAAAATAATGAGTTAGCCTCTTTCTCGCAACCCCCACCAGGAACTGTAGCCTCCTTTCCTACTTTTCTATTGCTAGGACAAAACTCAGCTCCAAATCAAAGAACCCAACTCCATGGAATAGCCTTTTCACGCAAGGCTATTAATCACTTCTCCAACTTTTGCTTGCCCCATCTCTGAGGTGACCAAGGGCCCAGACCTGGGTTACTTTATTCAAGAACAGCAGTATATTTCCATTTAAAAAATCACTCAGCTCAATGAAAAAAAAAATGTATTCAGGACCAGAACTTAGTTGATATAGCATAGCAAATGGAGCATACTGTGATTTTAGAACAAGGTTGCACAGATTTAAATTTTACTTACTATCTCTGTAACTTTAATGAATTATGCTAACCCTCAGATCCCATACCTATACAATAAGTTTATAAATATCTTCTTCATTGGATGGGAGAAATCACATATACAGCACTTAGCACAGTATTTGACAAGTAGTTAACACTCATGAATGCTGGTCATTAATATCATCATTTGTCTTAATTATCTGTTATTGTGAAATTAATCCAGTTTCATGGATCAGGAATGTGAGGAAGGCTTGGCTGGGTCTCCTGGCTCCAGACTTTGCACAAGGCTATAGTCGAGGTGTCAGCTGGAACTGCAGTCATCTTACTGATAAACTGGGGAGTCGTCGGGGGGGGGGGGTCCAATTCAAGCTCAGCCAAGGTACTGAGTTGGCAAGATTTAGCTGCTGGACTGAAGTCCTGTTTCTCAGTAAGAGGGCCCTCAATTCTCTGCCACATGAGCCTCTCAATAAGCTAGCTAAGAACAGGGCAGCTTACTTCATCAGAAACAGCAAGTAAAAGGGCAAGAAAGAGTGCCAACATGAGGGAAAGTGCAAGAAAGATAGAATTCATAGACTCTGATAACCTAATATTGGATGTGACAGCCCATCACTTATCCCATTTTCTATTCCTTAGGAGTAAGTCACTAGTCTCAGCCTACAAACAAGAGGAAGGAATTACATAAGGGAGTGAATACAAGGACGTAGGGATCATTGGGAGCCATTTTAGAAATAGCCTACCATATAATTTTCAAGCTTTTCCAAGAAAATATTAACATCTGAGAAGTACATTGTATGACTTTAGTAGACTTGTACAAACCCAGACAGATTTCAAAGTGTCTAGTTAGAGTTAATGGATCATTCTGCCTGAATTACTATCTCAACTAACATGGTGATAGGGTTCACAGAGACCTAACATAAGGGAAAGAGTTGGTGCTACAGAAGTCTTCTCCAGTATTTATATAACAAAAACAAAAGAGATTTTTTTTCTTGTTTGTTTTCCAAATATAACCCAACTCTCTGCACTCTAAGATACTCCTTAACTTTTGAGGAATTTAGACACTACCTCATCCCTCAGGGTCACTTTCCTCTTACAGCAAAGAAAGGTGGTCCCACACTTGAGTCCATCTAAGTCACAGCTCACCTCTTCCTGTCTTCTGGTTCCTAATGGGATGGGGCTATTGTTTATCTTCCCAATTCACCCCAGGTTGTAAATACCCCATTTTCTTCACTCCTCAAAGCACCAGGGAGATTTTGTTACTTGACTTCAGAGAGCAATTCAGTTTTTCTTGGGTCTTTCAATTCTCTTTCCAGATTATACCTTATACTACAAAAACAAAAACAAGTGTCTATCAAGAGAAGAATGGATAACTAAATTGTAATATTACAATGGGACTGGCTTCCATGTGTGGAAGAGCATACAACAATGAAAAGAAACTCATTAGTCTGCAACAACATGGATATACTTTTTTAAAATTATGTTGAGTAAAAGAAGACATTACAAAGTAAAACTTTAGGATTTTACATGACTTTCAAGAATAGGCAAAACTAGTCCATGGAGATAGAAGTAAGAATAAATGTTACCCTCTGGGGGAGGTGGGAAACTACAGTGGACAGGGGCATGAGGTAATTTTCTGGAGAGATGGAGATGTTTTAAAGATTTTATTTATTTTTTTATTTATTTGTTAGAGAGAGAGAGAGAGCGAGCACAGGCAGACAGAGTGGCAGGCAGAGGCAGAGGGAGAAGCAGGCTCCCTGCCAAGCAAGGAGCCCGATGTGGGACTCGATCCCAGGACGCTGGGATCATGACCTGAGCCGAAGGAAGCTGCTTAACCAACTGAGCCACCCAGGCGTCCCGATGGAAATGTTTTAGATCCTGATCTAGGTGATAGCCATATTAGTATAAAAATATGTAAAATGTCTTTGACCTGTATATTTAAGATGTCTTCATTTTGTAATGTAGAAATTACACTTCAAAAAGCACTGAATAAAGTTAAAATACTGAAAATGTTTTTTTCTAATTAGGCAGAACCTCCTACTCCACTTCCGGACACCCAGATAAACTTCAATATTCTACCATATCTTGTTTGGAAAAGTATATCCTCTCATCTTTCCCTGTTGGGAATTACTATGAAATTCATTTATTCAACTGCTATTTATGCAGCATTCACTATGTCCTCTATAGAGCAGAACTGGATTTGAGGAGCCACAGCTGCAGGAAGAACTAACCACTTTATCCCTAGAGTACACTTGCCCCAGTGATTGGCTCAGGGCAGGCAGCTGGGGCTTGTGAGTGGAACCGGATGAGAACCAACTCCTACTCAAACACACGGACTTCTGGTTCAACTAGAAATTCAGGGGCAGGCACCTTACATACAGACAGGTGGGTGAGTGCAAAGATGGGAGCTCCTTGCCTCCATTTAATCCCTTGTCCTTTTTTTCATGAGCGTGCTTGACAAAACATGTGATGAAGGATTAAGAGAGGGGGTTAATCTTGACAAACAGAAGGTTTCCAAACCACCTTCAAAGGTGTTGAGATAACTCAACAAAAATAGTTTTTCCCCCAAGGAATACCAAGAACTGATGGCATTGAGGGTGGTTGTCTAGTTGAGGGTTGAGTCAGAGCCAGCATTGAAGATAAAAGAAAGGAGGTTAGTAAGACAGGTTTTCCAAGCACACAGGAGTATGAGGTGGGGAGGTGGCTTGGTGTGACTCTAGAGTCCGTGCCAGCTGCGGTATTTGGTACTAAAGTCTTCAGGGAAATTCTCCTAAATATCTTCTAGTTCCTATTCTTTGAAACAGAATTAGACCAGGCTCTATTGCTAAAAGCACAGTCAGCATCTCATTGGTGTTCACCAAGGATTGTACTCATTTTTTTTTTT
>ML106569.1:0-17749 GCA_003697995.1 Taxidea taxus jeffersonii | reverse complement strand
TTTTTTTTTTTCCTAAGTGAGCCAAAAAACCAAGGTTTTTTTCAGGAATTACAAGTGTTAATGTAGAGAAGCAATGTTATATATAAAACATGGGTCAGGACACCTGGATGGCTCAGTCAGTTAAGTGTCTGCCTTTGGCTCAAGTCATGATCCCAGGATCCTAGGATTGAGTCCCACATCAGGCTCCTTGCTCAGTGGGGAGCCTGCTTCTCCCTCTGCTTGCCTCTCCCCCTGCTTGTGCTCTCACTCTCTCTCTCTCTCTGACAAATAAATAAATAAAATCTTAAAGAAAAAATGGGTGAATCCCATTCCATTGTTTTTGTTCACAGTCTCATTATACTCATCTTCTAAAGATGCTGATATCTTCTCTTACTCTCAATATTTATAAACTTACATCAGAAATACCAATGACTTTTAAGATCTTATGTATTTGTGGCATTTTTATAATGATGTACTTTGCTGTTTAAGACTTTTAAGAGCAGACACTCATACACACAATTGTTTTGATCAGCTTATAATACAAACTGTTAGAAGTACGCATAGAATACCCTAGAGTTAGTAAAAAAATATGAGATTAAATAAACACATATCAATTTTAAATGAATATTGATTCCTTTAAATTAATACCTTGGAAGATACTTATTCCAACAAAAACTGCTCTTTGAAATTCTTCCTAGAGTTAGTTTATCAGGGGCACATAATACAGTGACAGATAAGATGAAAATCATTATTTTATAATTACAACTTTCTTTAATTAAGAAAGATGTTGGCCCAGCTTACAATCAAGATCAAAACCACCAATAAAGAAGATGATACACTATAACTGAGGCAATTAAAAAAATATCCACAGTTCAAAAGTGCAATTAAAAAAAAAAAGTGGGGGGGGGGTGCCTGAGTGGCTCAGTCGGTTAAGTGTCAGACTCTTGCTTTGGGCTCAAGTCATGATCTCAGGGTGGTGAGACTGAGCCCTATACTGGGTCCCATGCTCAGAAGGGAGCCTGCTTGGGATTCCCTCTCCCTCTTCCCCTGCCACTCCCTCCCCTCTTTAAAATAAATAAATATTTTAAAAAGTATGGTAAGCAATGGCAGCATTGTGACATGGCAGCACAGGTATGTGACAACACTCCTAAGCTATTCTTTACTGGAAACAATAGTCATTTTTTATAATAAGACCTTTTGTGAAATTTTTTGAAAAGGAGAGAAACCCACCCAGTCTCCTTCTGGCACTGTCATTCCTCTATCAATGAGTACATATGCACCATGTATCTTATCATCAATCTATGAATGAAACCTTTTAGTTTTTTAAAATAAATTTATAAATTTTCCTGTTCACAAATTAATATGTTAAATCAAAGAGTTCAGGGAAACATGGAAGAGTATAAAGAAGAAAATAAAATCACTTATTTTCCCACCACCAAGAGATTGATAATTTTAAAGGCGAGTTTTTTACATTACCTTAAAAAGGATGAGGATGAAGCTGAGATGGCCCAGTTAGTTGAGAGATAATATTCAGGAAAATTTGCATTTATCTTGTAAAAAATGAACACCAGAGGAGAAAATCAAGTTACAACATTCTCTCTAGAAGTCAGTCTCCAAGTAATTAATGCCAAACATATGAGTGCCTTTGGTGTTAGAAATTATTCGCCTATCATCTGAAGAAGTAGTGCCTTTCTCATCTCAGAAAGCTATGTCTCAAAGAATGGAACAAGCCAAGAGGTGTTTGTCTTTCCAAGCAAATTAGGATCAATAAAAACAGAACAGGAGGTACTATATCAGCTTTTTTGATATAATCGGAGCCACTCAAACATTTCATCCACTAGCTGTGGTCAAACCAAATAATCCTGCCAACATCTGGACTTCAGAAACAAAGGGCTCTACTTTTCCTAGGGGCCCTGAATTTACCTACGAGGACCAAAGTAAGCAAAAATGTATTCTTGACAAAGAATTTCCAGAGTCCTGAAGTGTAAACCTAAGTTTACTACTAATTACTGTAATTGTAAGCCACCAGGTATATGGCACCTGAATTCCTCCATATACATTACTAGAAGTCCATATAAAACCAACTGAATGAGGATTTCCTCTTTACCATCTTCCTGTATTCCTTTGACCACTCTGATGCTCTTCCTCTGTGTCTCAATCCCTGAGCTGGGTGCTGACTCTATGCATCTGGAGCAAAGTGAGGACCAGTCCGGGTTGGAGAGGCAGACCTCAGAGATACTAACATACAATTAAGGCTGAAGTAATAGGACTAGCTCACACCTCCAAGGAAGAGTATGTAGAGTAAGAAGAGGGAAAGACCACAATGAAGACCTGAGGAACCCTTGAAGTCTGGAAAGACATGGTGACTAAAAAAAAATAGGGGGCAAGGAGCAGGGGCACTCATCTTGGTATCTGTATTCTGAATGCATACTATATTGTCATTATTTGTTATAAAGATCTCCTTGATATTGAATATCTCAATAGTAAGAACTTTTGTATTATTTATCTTTGGGTCTTCTTTAGCACCTAGCAGATGTTTAATTGATAACTACAGAAGAGAGGGCAGAAGAAGGAGAGGGTAGAAGTAGAAAAGAAGGAAGAAATGAAAGAGATGCAGTGAAACTTCTTCCTGAAGACAGGAAGAAGAAAACCAACAAAAGAGGTAATACTTCCATAAGGATCCCCTGTCCAGCCTGCTTGTTATAAACAGAACTATGGTGACTAAGTCAGGCTCTGAACCAAAAGAAACAGAGCAAGAAGCTTGGATATAGGACATTTCAATGCATATCCAGCAGAATTTACTGCTTAGGAAACTCAAGGCCAACTCTAAGAAATCAGCCTCCATGACAGAGACCTATTTCCACTCAGAGTACCCAGTGCTTCTACATGTACATGAAAAAATAGTGGTAACTTCAGTAAAGTCAAACCTTCTGAAGTGAAAACATCTTAACTGGTTCTTTAGGCTGCTGAAAGGAAAAGCAATAAAATAGATCTTAGGAACTGAATTGGCTCCGTACTAAAAAGAAGGTACTAAACACTTAATAGCAGCCAGATAAATGTGTGTTTACAATTTTCCACTTACAATGGCTTGCAGGAGATAAGACTGTGAGGTGGCAAAAGGAGAGCAAAAAGGTGCTGGTTCAGAAGACATTCATACTGCCCTGTTGGTGGATTCTGCACGATGGCAAATGATAGCTCCCCAAATGGTTGTGGTCTGCATCATCTAAAAACTCCTACTTATTTTTTCCCAGCCAAAGTTTATCTCCACTTGACTTTGTAGGTCCTTGAAGCTAATAAATTATAGAACTACTTGCCCAGAAAAATATTTTTGATGGAAAGAATCTATTGTAATCTAGAGGAAACACTCATTGTCTGAATTCCAAAAAACCTGTTCCATGATATGTTTGAGTTCTCACACTCTGCCCAAAACCAAGACATGTTACCATGAATAGAAACAGTTTAAGGCACTTGATCCAAGACTCACACTGTATTGAAAATTCAGTTCTCTAATTGGAAGGCTAGATGAGGGATAGGGAGGTTCAGAAAAATCTTTTTATCTGGCCATACTTGGAACTCTTTGTTTAGTCTGAAGAAATCCAAACCATACAGTTCTTAAGATTCTGTACTTTTTCACTTTGCCTTTGTGTATGCTGTGTATGCACCAAAAAACTGTCAAAGTACAAAACTCATTTCTAGAACAACTTAGAGCCAGCCCACACCAAACAATTATTTAAAATACTGTGTTGCTTTTCTGTAGTTCCTTTGGAGCACATTAATTTTCTGGGTACTTACAGGAATTTCCTTAACAACTCAGATCACTTGCCCCCATTTTCCAAATGAAAAACTATTTTGAAAAATGGCATATCACAGCCTATTCTTTTTTATGGGGTCCTCAATACCTATCCAATTTTCCCCTCCCTTACTTTCCTGTTGCTTCCCCCACCAAGAGATGCATGAAACGCCAACCACTTCTTTACAGCATGCATACATACCACATATGCAAGCATAGATACCCACTGTGTTGACTACACTTATTTTCTAATTCTTGATACTTTGGCATTCGGGGTGCTGATCTTAGAAAGACTGTCCCTCCCAGGACTAATTCCAAGAGATAACACATTACTTCCCCAGGAGTGAAGCCTTTGATGAATAAACCAACCAAAGTATTCCCTCCCAACCATCTCCTTCATCAAATTCTCAAACACTGAGCCAATAATTGCCTTGCCTTAAAACATCCCAGGGCCAGGTACCAGACAACTGGGAACCACCCGTATAGCTCCAAGCCCACACAAATTATACAAATTATTTAATCCGAAACTTAGGGTATCTTCCCTGCCTCACCCATTTCTTCCCACAAAAATCCCAGTAAAGGTTCTGAGCCCTCTCTGGCTCCTGATTAATTCTGTTGTTTCCCTGTATGACCTGCATGGCTGGTATGCTATGCCTTGTGTTTCTAGGGATCTGTGAGTATAAAATTTTTCCTCCATAACAATCATTTCTGGGTCTGTGTGTCTTACCATACCTGATAAGAATAAATTGTGGGTGCATTTTTAACATATCCACATTCTGAGAAAACCCAATAACCTAAGTGCTTTAGAATTCACTCACTTTTACTAGGTCACCTAAAAATAGAGGGACAAGGATGAGAAATTCTAGTTCAAGTTTCTAATCACTAGGGAAGAAAGCATCCTCTAAGTACTATCCCAAATCTCATTCTAACTAACTGCAAATGAGAGTCCTTACTTTAAGTGCCAGGCCTATGAACCCAATTATATTTTTATGAATCTGTTTATATAATGTGTATATATACGTGTGCTGTGAGCTTCCCAAGGCTAAGCATAATAACTCACACTTTTTTGCTTCTCCTAGCACAGGGAAGGATCACACTGCATAAATAGTACTTTTTAGTGATTAATACATGGCCACTGAAGTTACAGTTTGGACCAAGTTGTGGATCTGTTACTTACTACCTTAAGTAAGAAGTTAACTCATGGCTCAATTTCCTCAATATAAAATGGATATAATGATATGGCATACCTCATACAATTAAATTAATAATATATGTAATAAACTTGGCAAAATTCCTAGAATATTGCCAAAATTCCCTAGAAAGCCTTCGATAGGGACACCTGGGTGGCTTAGTCAGTTAAGCATCCAACTCTTTTTTTTTTTTTTTAAGATTTTATTTATTTATTTGACAGACAAAGATCACAAGTAGGCAGAGAGAGAAGAGGAAGCAGGTTCCCTGCTGAGCAGAGAGCCCAATACGGGGCTTGATCCCAGAGCCCTGGGATTATGACCCTAGCCAAAGGCAGAGGCTTTAACCCACTGAGCCACCCAGGCACCCCAAGCATCCAACTCTTGATTTTGGCTCAGGTCATGATCTCAGAGTCGTGAGATCAAGCCCTACATCAGTCTCCCCACTAGGTGTGGAGCCTGCTTAAGATACCCTCTCTCCCTTTCCTCCTCCCCCATCACTGGCATACTAGCACTTTCTATCTCTAAAATAAAATTAAAATAAAAAATTACAAAGGAAAGCTTTTGATATATATATATATATATATGCATATATATATGCATATATATATATACACATACATATATATATTTTAAAGATTTTATTTATTTACTTGACAGATAGAGATCACAAGTAGGCAGAGAGGCAGGCAGAGAGAGAGGAGGAAGCAGGCTCCCTGCTGAGTAGAGAGCCCAATGCGGGGCTCGATCCCAGGACCCTGGGACCATGACCTGAGCCAAAGGCAGAGGCTTTAACCCACTGAGCCACCCAGGCGCCCCTTGATATATATTTTCTAATATCATTATTGTGGTGGGTACTTTAGAAGCACAGGTTAAATAGCATTTAAGACAAAATCTCTTCTTAACATGGTCATATTGCTTACACCTACCTATCAGTTTAATTAGGAAAAATGGAACAGAAACAATATTTATTAAGCATGTTCTATAAGCCAGACACTGAGCTAGACCTTTTGCTTTATTTATTTCATCTAATCCGCATACAAACACTATGAAGTGACATCATATCTGCCTTACAAATGAGGTAACTAGAGCTCAGAGAGACCAGTCTCTTCACAATAACCCAAGTTTTAAGTAGCAGAGAAAGGATTTGGGGAAAAAAAAAAATCTGTCTAATTCCCAAGCCCACTGGTCCTTGTCACCTCCCAAGTTGAACTGTAATCCAACATCCTAGGAAAATTTAATTATCAGGGGAGCTCCGGGGAATTGGTAGAGAGCAGAGATAATATAGTGATATGCTCCTTAGCAGAGAAAATATCCAGGGTTGCCCCTTTGTAAACAAAAAACGTGGGAGTAGAGATACAAGCACTGAGAGGAAATATGAAAAGACAGAAGTAGATGAAACAAGAACTGGAAAATTTTATTTTAAAAAGTGGGAAAAAATTATAGTATCACAAAAATGAAGTTTACATTAAATGCAGCAATAAGGAGAGTAAACAGTGACACAGATATAATAAAACACATGAAGGATTTGGTTGAATAAAATAAAATGGAAGTAAATAAATGGTTAAAAAAAAGTTCAGAGAAGATGATGATAAATATGGAAGAAACTAAGAAAACATGATGATAGTGACATTCCTAAAGAAGAAAACCCAAATAACAGATCAGTAAAATATTTCAAGATACAGTTCAAAATGACTTCTACTCACTATCTCAGGTAGGACCCTCCCAGGGCAAGTTAGTTCTTGCAGGGGAATTTTGCCATTCTCTATAGAGTTAGATCAAATTGAGCTCTTCTTCAAATGCAGCTCTATCAGCCAATCCCAGGACTACAACATTTTGGTTAATAAAATTGAGTTCTCAGGTATAAAAGCTATATATTTTTTCTAAAATAAAGAAAGATTTATCTACAAATTATAATTAAAAGATACACTTCATCCCTAGAAAAAAATACCAGAACAACTGTTCAGCTTCAAAGATGAAAAAGAATCCTTTTAGTATCCTGAAAAAAAAAAAAATCAAGTCACATGGGGTAAAAAAAAATCAGTGCCAGAAAACAGTAAAGCAATGCCAACAAAGTCCTCAAGAAAAGAAAGTGTGACCCAAGAATTTTAATATCCACCAATACAAGTGTAAAAACAATGGGTAAACACTTTTGAAAATGCAAGAGTTTAAGGGCTATAGTTTTTTACCAAAGGAGAATAAGTACAACAAATATGGGTATTTATTTACACAACAGAAGGTAAGTGTTATAAATCCTTGGAATGTATATGTGATAAAATTAATAACATTTTTAAGGTAAAGGAGAAGGGAAGGGGTATGGTGACTTCAGTACAACTGTGTTTGGCTCTTGTACAGTCAGAATTAAAGACCCCAACCATAAATCCAAGGGGTAGATCCTGGAAGCCAGGACACAAGGGGAAAGTTGTAAGTAACTGTTTCCCCGAAAAGACCTCAGCCCTCACAAGAAAACTGTGGGTGGAGGGTCTCATGAGGGAACACTAAGGAACTTTCAACAGTGTCCCAGGAGAGTTTCAGTGTTTGGACATCTGCTGTCTTAGGATGGATTACTGAGAAGCAGACCCTAAAATGAGGGTTCATGTATAAGTAAGTGATTTATTAAGGAAGTGCACTCAGAGAATGTGGTAAGAGGGGAAGGGTAGATAGGAAAGGGAAAGAGAGGAAGCCAAGGAGAGGATATGATCTTCAGCATAGTCTCAGCCTCATGCTGATCTTGAAGGGAACCCTGGAGCATAAATTACATCTCAAGGGTTTGTCCCCTCTTGTAGCAAGGGATTAACAAGTCTTTTGTTCCCCTGTTTCAGTCACTCACTGGCTGTGAGGGAAAGGAGGAAGACATAAACTCCCAGACTACCAGGAACACATAGATCTCTACACTTTTGGAGGACGAGGCTATAGTAGCCCAAGGATATTCCTATAAAGAAAGTTGCAGAGGCAATCCCCCCAGCCCTCCAATCCTGGAGGAGCCAAGAAGATAGGGTAAGTGTAGAGAAGCAGCAGAAGAGCAAGGCTGGGAAATGTGGAAAGGCAGGCTAAGCCCCAAAGCCTATCTGAGCCAGAGCCAGGTCCCAGCTAGATAAGGGGAGACATTTCCATTGGGAAGAGAGAATGAAATTTTGTTGTTTATGTTATTTTGTTTTGTTTTTTGGGGGAGGGGGGGTGAAGCATATATATTTTTTAATCTTTTTAAATTTTTATTTTTTTATTTCTTTTCAGTGTTCCAGAATTCATTGTTTATACACTACACCCAGTGCTCCATGATGTTTTGATTCTATATTAATCCACACTCTTTAAATGAAAGTGAGACTATCTATTAATATCTGAAAGTGACTAAAAAAACTAAGGAATGTACCACAGAATTTCATCCAGGGGCAGGCAAGGAAACAACAGAGTAAATTTCAAGAGCTGGTGATAAGCAGAAATAAAGTTACTTGTTTATACCCTCCAACTCCAATGCATTCAACGAACTGCTTACACATGAGTGCTACATACTCCATAAATTTTTGCTTATATTCACATAGGTTAGCTTTGGAAAACACATAATAAATCCGTAATAGCAGTTGCCCCTGGGGAAGAGATCACATGACTTTGAGGCAGTCAGTAGTTTATTTAAAAAATAAAATCATTTAAATTCAAAATCTTTTAACTAATAAGGAAAACAAGCAAACAAAATCAAATGGAAAAGTAAGCTAGAGCCAGGTATGAGTTAGTTTGTAAAATGTATACCACAGGGTGCTTGGGTGGCTCAGTCACTTAAGCGTTTGCCTTTATTTAGCTCAGGTCATGATCCCAACGTCCTGGGATTCAGTCTGGCATCCAGCTCCCTGCTCTGCAGGGAGTCTGCTTCTCCCTCTGCCTCTGCCTCTCTGTCTCTCTCGAATTAAAAAAAAAAAAAAAATCTTAAAAAATAAATAAATAAAATATATAGCACAATCTCATCAACTAGCTATGCAGGCAAGGTTGGCTCTACATCCTTGGCTACCAATATGAAGAAAGGAATTCCACAATTCCCAGCACCCATCAGAGGAAAACAAACCATTTGTTAGGAAAAACACTGTTTTTCCTACAACCATGATTAGAATTAAATGTCTCCTATGGGTCTTCTCTTTTGGTTGCTATAAAGGAGTCAACATTTTCACTAACCTCATTATTCTAAACAGAGGCAAACTTTCTAGACTTGCCAATCTTACAATGTTAGTTATTATTAGTAATAAGAACTAAAGGTGATATGAGCCAGGGATCATTACTTCATAGGTGAAGCAATGAAATCATGGCAATTATTTGGCTTTAGTAGGAGGGATGGAAAGAAAATTAAGGGGTCTACAGCACTGAATCATTAGGCTGATGCTTGAAATTCACTTAATCTCCTGAGTCAGATGCAACCAACTATGTACGAAGGATTAAATTTCACTAGTGTTCATCTTCAGATAATATCTGAACTTTGAGTTCTGTGCACCACACAATAAATGAATAGTATTCCTGCACAGAACATTCACCTAGGTATCCTCACTGCAACCCAAAGTAAATCCCCTACCACCACACATCTATTAAAATGGATAAAGTTACAAAGTCTGACCATGCCAAGTGTTGGCGAGGGTGTGGAGGAACTGGAACTCTCATACACTGCTGGTGAGACTACAAAATGAAGCAATCACTTCAGAAAACAGTTTGACAGTTTCTTTAAAAATTATACATGCACCAACCATAGGATCCTAAGTATTTAGCCAAGACAAGGGGAAATTATGTCCATACAAGACTTATACACAAGGGTGCCTGGGTGGCTCAGTGGGTTAAGGCTGCTGCCTTCAGCTCAGGTCATGATCCCAGGGTCGTGGGATCGAGCCCCATATCGGGCTCTCTGCTCTGCAGACAGCCTGCTTCCTCCTCTCTTTCTGCCTCTCTGCCTACTTGTGATCTCTGTCTGTCAAATAAATAAATTTTTAAAAAATCTTAAAAAAAAAAAAACTTACACACAAACAGAAACAGCTTTGTAACAGTCAAAAAATGGGAGCAACCCAAACATCAAATCAACAGGTGAATGGATAAAATGTGGTAGAGCCACACCATGGAGTACTAATCAACAATAAAAAAGAAGGAACTAGTAATACAAGTAATATCAGTGATTGAGTGGATCTTATGGGCCAGGCACTTTACACTCTTTGATTTTAGCCTCATGGGGACCCTATAAGCTAAGTACTACTTAGCTTATACTTGGGCTCATACAGCAGGACATAGACCAAGCCAGTCTGACAGAAAGTCTTCACACACACTTTACTCAGCAAAGAGTGCTTTTAGTTCCTTCAACCCATCAACCTTTTCCAGGTGAAGCTGTATATCCAGGAGACGGCCTCCAAAAACGAGAAGGGGTTCAGAGTTTGGGGGGATTGATAACTATAAAGGAGGAAGAAAATTTTTCTTTTTTACAGATAATGCCCCAGAGGACTCACCCTTTCTTATCACTCAGCTCCAAATCCTCAGGTCTTAATCTTGATGTGGCAGGTCTGGGGACCCAATGGAGTGTTCCCCAGAGAGGCTGCCCTTGTGTCTCAAGACACAGGTCCATACAAGCAGCAGCTCCACCTGGGCACCTATTACTGAAGCAAGCTGCAATTTGATATTCTCTTACTGTTTACTTCTGCCTTAATTACAGGGTGGCGGAAAGAGCACCTAAAGTTTGCCAAAAACTTCAGTGATTTTTTTTAAAGTTCCTTCCTTTCTTTCCAGTTGTTCAGCTCTGTTGGAAAAGGCAAAAGGAATGCTTTCAGAACTGAGCTTGCTGCTGAGTTGCCAGGGTTTAGAGATCTCTGCAAAGGTCATTGTTTCTGTAAAGGTCATTGTCTTTTCATGAAAACCCCGGCAAAGCATGCCAATGCAGGAAAACCACCAGCTTGCCAAATGTCCAGTGTCCCAGTCACCTGCTCTTCCTGCCCTAGGAAGGATGTGGATGATCTCTGGAGTAAAGACATTGGATTGGTTTTGTTCCTTTCTTGCTCTTAAATCAGCTGCAAAATGCATGAACAAAGCACACACAGTACAATTCTCAGAGCCCTGTGCAGCCTCCTCATCAAACACCAGCAGCTGCTGGGTGTAGCACAGACCAAGATAAGCAATATGACATTTGTGGCCATTCTACACTGCTTCCTGAGTACAGATCATTGTGCTTTCAATGGAATTTCTAGTGTTTCAAGCCTTGAAGAATACCCCACCAGTGAAAATACGGAGTGAGGGTGAGCTCTGGGAAGGGGTCCTGGGTGGAGTGGGGGGGTTTACAGCAGGAGTGGAAGGCAGAATCAAGAAACCCAATCACGAGTAACTTGCTCTTTGGAAAAGCGGCTCTGTTAACAAGAGAATTAGGGCAGGATGATTTTGGCAAGCCTCATGTTATGTTAGCTGCACAAACTTTTCCTTTCCTCTTATGCAGCCTCTTAATAATTGGGTGGGAGCTTCTTTTCACATTTGACAAAGAGGCAATTCCTGTCAGTTGTTTTTCAAAGGGGTTCCACCTTAGGTTTGCCAAGCATACACAATTCCAGATGCAACTCTCAGTCTATTTAGTTTGAGAAGATTCAACTTTGCAGCTTCCTTGCCATTGGCAGGATTTTCACTCTCTTCTTTTTCTCATGGTTTTCTCACATTACTTTAAGGGACTCTTACCCTTATCTGCACACCAGGTCTTCATGAAAAATATAAGGCAGTGAAGAAAAAACTCAGAGTGTTACCAGGGCTAGTTGGCATCTAGCTAGAAGCTGCCAAACCATATGAACATGTCCTAATTAGAGACATTTCCTTCCCTCCACTGGGTGCCTCTAATTTACCTCTCTATAGGCAGATATTAATTTTCATACCCATGGTGGGGCTTGATGGAGGAAATTACTTCAAATACTTCCTTTCCATCTTCCTGCCTATTCCAATAGCCTCTTTGTCTCCTTCCCTTCCTCCCACAGCCCCGCCTCAGCCACCCATAAGCAACAAATACAAATATAGCTCTCAATGGTGTTCCTGCATCTAAAAGACAGGTCTCCATAAACAGTCTGCAAAGACCCCATTCCAACACCTGCACCCAGGCCACTATCCCTAGGGCTAAGGTAGGTATTGACTATTACAGGGCTATGGTGGAGAAACTGCTCCCATATTGATCATGCCAAAGAAAAAAAAAAAAAAAAAGTAAATGAAAAAAGAAATTCTCTCCAAGGAAAATATCCCTGGAAAAAGTTTTTTTAAAAGGTGACTAAACAACCTGGAAATTCACAGACCTGTACCCCTGAGGCTAATAATATATTATATGTTAATAAAAAATAAAAAAAAAATTTAAAAAGGTAACTAAACATGCAAAAATTTTCACTTAACATAGATTATTTAAATATGTGTGTACCTATCCTTTCCTCATCCCATTAATTCATTAATTCATTAATTCATTCCATTTATACACATTTAGAGTATATTATATGCCAAGCACCATTCTAAGCACTAGAGATTCGACAGGAAAGAAACTAAATTCCCTGCCCTGGGATATGAAGAATAAGTAAGTAAAGAAGGAGACAGAAAGTGATGGAGACTGGAAATGTTTTACATAGACATTCATGGAGGCCCTCACTAAGAAGGGGACAACTGAGCAGAGACCTCAAGCAAGTCAGATATGAGCCATAAAGATATCTGAGAGAACAGTCCAAGCAGAGGTCAAGGCAAAAGTAAATGTCCTGGGGTGAGAGTAACTTTAGTACATTCAAGGAACAGCAAGGATGCCGTGGTGGCTTGAGTAGAAGGAACAAGGAGAAAGAAATAGGAGACAAGTTCATGGATAAGGGCACTATGTTAGGGTAAGCTCTGAATGAGATTGGCAGACTCTGGCAAGTTCTGAGCAGAGAAGAGATGCCACCTAAATAATGGTCTAGAAAGATCTCTTTGGCGCTGGCTGGGAAGAGATTGGGTAGGCAGGGACAGAAACAGGCAGCCCAGTTCAGAGGTAACTGAAGTAATCCAGGCAATTAGTGCTGGGATAAGGTGGTAACAGTGGAGATAGCAGGAGAGGAGAGTTTCTGGATATAATGAAAAGACAGAGAAGACAGGATTTGCTGCTATATTGGGTTGACTACATGCTCTTAGCACTGAAACATGAAAAATGAGGGCCTCTTGAATTCTGCTGTTTAGGCAAGGGGCAAAGCTTCCATTTACTTAGTACCTGTAGACTTAGGCACTTTCACAGAAACTTCTTCTTTATAAGTCTACAGTAGGTATGACTATTTCCACTTCACAGATGTGGAAAGGGATAGAGAACTGAGTCAGTGTCTGCCAGAACCCAGAGCCCCTTACCCTGAGCCCCTTATAGAGGGACCACCCCTGAGGTGTGCAGAGCAGAAGGCTTGATGGGTATCCATGAGCTCAGCAGGAGTGGGCACCAGAGTTAGAGAGACCTGACATCCTCCCCGATTGCTGTAGCTTCTCATCAGAACTCCAGGGTAGAACAGTAAGTCCAGAGTGTGACCTAGCCTTGAGCTTCCTCAAGGGGATTCAGGATGCTGTTGCTAGGGCTTCAGGTGTCAGAGGGGGGAAAGCCTACTGGGCAAAGGCTGTAGAGATCTTGATGACCCTTCCAAGCCCAAAGCCAGCTTTGCTGTGCCAGGGAGGGCACCACCAGCTTCTTCCAGTAGTCCCTGTAGGCAAAGCTGCCTGAAATTCAGACTTTCCACATTTTGGCCTCCACACCCCAAAAGCTTCAGCTAGCCATCCTGGGAGGAGCCCAGAGCTTGCTGTCTGAGGGCCGGCAAGTGCTATTTGGAGGAAATGGGCCCACTCAACCCGAGGGCACCTGCACTGGGCGTAGCGTATTTCTCCTCCGGCTGCCAGAGTGGCAAAAACAACAGTAACTACTAAAATCCCTTTAACACCACAGCTCAGGCTGACCCTGATCAATGGAAGCCAACTCTCCATCCTGGTTTCTTCCCTTTTCTCCCACCCACCTACACACCTCCGCTCTGATACCAAGAACTTACCCAGTCCTTGCACTGAGCTGAAACTGTTCTCAAAGCTTGATCAGCTGTGCTCTCCCTGGCATGCCTTGGTTTCTCTGATCCCCACACCCCAGAGAGATAGTGGAAGCCTGGATCTAGGCATGGAACAGAATATCTGTCTGAGGGAGGGCTCCCTGGAGGTTCCTCTTTGGAACTGCTGCACAGGTTCCTTTAGTCCAAATCCAAGCCAAACATGCAGCCTCCCTAGGTGTGGCCATGTTTGCAGACCCAGAGTTTGTGCCACAACACACATGGGTCTGGTTACTTCCCTTACTAACGAATCTCATCTGGTGAGAGGCACTGGGGCTATAGGTTCAGCCCTTTTTGAAGGAATTAGTATCCTCAACCCATACAAGGAAGGTCCTAGTCTCAGAAGACAAAAGATTTACAGTAATTTATGACACCAACCTACTGTTATGAAAGTGCCTCGGGAATGGACAACTTGTCCTGACTGTTAATTCACAAATGGGCACCATGAGCTACAGACATGCTTGCCCTGAAGCAAAGTATACAGCCCCAGCCTCAAAACCATAGTTACAATGTGCTTGACTGGCTCTCGTTTCCTCTCTCAGGCTGCAACAGAGCATCTCATGCTGCATTGTGAGACTGGATACCAGGGTTCTTCCCTCCATTCTATTAGGATCCACCACAGGAATTATCCTGAGCATGAGGGAAAAGGGTACCTCTATGCTATTTCTTTAGTTCTCTCTGAAATCCCACAAGTTAGATATAGCATTTCCTACACATTACAAACGAGAAAATCAAAGTTCAGAGAGACTAAGTAACTTGCAGGACCAAGACTTAAATCCAGATTTCCTATTCCACATTATACTCCCACAGTTTATTGAAGGGGTTAGAAAGGGGGTTCCATTTCTTGATTATTCCATACAATAATCCAAGGTATACATGCAAAGCCCTATCTTTAAAATTCTTCTTTTCAGCTCCCTATATAATGTCCTCTGCACTTTAATAGGCACTTAGATGAGTGACAAAATGAAAGAGAGCTCTTACTGAAAATCAACTTTCAGTTTCCATTATTTCTGCAAATTTTTGCAGAGAGCATTGCTTATGTACAGAACACTTTGGCCATTACAATGCCATGACACATAGTTCCTCTTCTCATCAAACTTGCAATAGGGCTGGGAAGATAAGACATGGACCCAAATAACTAAGCAGATATGGTTTGGGCCCCAAGAGAATGGTGCCCTGTAGGGGAATGAGAGGTCCAAGGGGTGAGACTTTACTTATGTTTGACATAATCAAGGAAGGATTTCTGGAGGGGTAAATTCGAAGCTGAGCCTTAGCTGTCACACAGTATTTTCACAGAAATTGAGGATTTTCACTTTTTAAAAAATATCCAATTGGACATTATATTCAGATTTTGACCCCACACCCCCAAAATTATAATATAAATAATAATAACAGTATTTTCAATATCATTCTGCAACATGTCCCTTGACAAGGAGCATCTCTCAAGAGAGAAAAAGTACCTATATCCAGGGACATAGAACCCACCAGCCCAGTTCATCTGACTTTATCCTAAACCCATGCAAAAATGGGTGACAGGCTTCTTCACACATTGTATCATCCTCTCTTCCCTCACTGTCTGGTGCCTGCCTACATACAGCAGCCCATAAAAGTTTGGAACTGCTGTGGAGGGCTGTGCAATCAGTAGGGCACTCATTTCTTAAGACAGAACAAAGAAGGCCTTGTATAGACAGTTGATTCCAGAACCATTTCCCTCAAAGAGCAAGGTTTTTCTCCCATCTTCTACTATAACTTTTCAGCTCTCTTTCTCTTTCATTGATCTCCTGCATCTGTCTTGTACTTTTTAAAAAAAGTTTTTATTTAAGTAATCTCTATAGCCCACATGGGGGCTCAAACTTATGACCCCCAAATCAAGAGTCACATGTTCTTCCCACTGAGCCAGCCAAGTGCCCCTCCTATATCTGTCTTTAACAGAGCAGATGACCCTTTAATCCATAAAACCAGTTTGCTACCCTGGGGGAAACTGAGGGCACCAACCAATAATGGGATATGTCTGACTTGTACTTAGTTCTCCCTAAGAAAGCCCTTGTTCCTTTCTCCATTAAGTCTAATTATTTTATACCTAGCCACTGAACTACAGCTCAAAGAGCATTCTTTCAGGGAAACCACTTCCCCTCTACACACCTGTATCTAGGTCAGGTTTCCCTATTACATAGTCTCATTTTAGGTATCTTTCCTACTTTATAGATATATGTTAGTGTGTATCTCCTACACCAAATCTTAGTCTACATGAAGGCAAGTCCTGCCTAAAATTATCAACATGTCAGTCACATGAAAGGCAATCTACAAATAACTGTGGACCAAACTACTGAGTGGCAGCCTGACATAGTAAATGGAGTCAGACAGACCTTGGTTGGAATGTCAACTTCAACACTTACAAGTCAGACAATTATATCACACATGTCTCAGCTTCCCCTTCTACAAAATGAGGATAACAACACACATTTCATACAATTACTATGAGGAAAAAATATATATATAAGAGCATCTAGTTAGAACTCTGTAAGTGACCCCAGTAATATTAATTTCTTCACAGGCTTTATCAACTGAACTAGATCGCCATGGCTCTCAGGGTACCTCTAACCTTGGCCCTCAGGCCACACGGATCTTTTTTCATAAACCCCAAAGCCCACCCTAAAATTAAAGATTAAAAAATGCTCTCCAGGGCTACCTGAAGCTGAGTCTAGAGGTTCCATTCCTCTTCTATGTCTGTCAGGATTCTAAGCTGACATTTAGAAAACAACTCTTATTCATTTTTTTTTAAGATTTTATTTATTTATTTCACAGTCAGAGATCACAAGTAGGCAGAGAGGCAGGCAGAGAGAGAGGGGAGGAAGCAGGCTCCCCACTGAGCAGAGAGCCAGATGTGGGGCTCAATCCCAGGACCCTGGGATCATGACCTGAGCCCTGAGCCGAAGGCAGAGGCTTTAACCCACTGAGCCACCCAGACGCCCCACACAACAACTCTTATTCATTTAGGCAGGAAAGTAGTTTATGAAAAGCATGGAAACCCAGAGTTCCTAGGATAGTGAGAAACCAGGCTCAGAGGCTATCTACCAAGAACAATGCCCCAAATTAGGCCACAGGCTGGTCCAGTGAGGCAGTGCTGTCATCACTACTGTGCACAGACCCTGTAACAGATACTATGTACATAGCTGGCTCTAGACTTTGGATGCTAGCTCTGGAAACATAACTCCTGTTGCCTCTGGAAACTAAATATAGTGTCACTGCTGTCCCACCCTCCTCAGAATGGGATCCACCATTTACTCTTGAGTCAAAGTCTAGGAAAGGTATTTCTTTTTGGTGGAGCCTGGATCAACCTACCCAGAACCTAGCTGCGAAAGTAGGCTGAGAAAACACAAGTCTGCTGAGTTTAGCTTCTCTATGAGAGGGCTCTGCCTTATCAGGTGGGGAAATTCCCTCTAAAAGAGAGAACTCAGTCACTGTGATCCCAAAGGAATGATAATTGCCTGGAATGTGCCCAGGCAAGTTTCCTGTCTCCTGGGTTTCTCCACACTGTACCCTTGCTAGCCTATGGACTGAGCCCCCTAACTAACTGCTCCCCACATACAAGCATTTTCTAGGTGACTCCTTCCTGACCCAAATTCCTGTTGATCAAAAATATTTCTAAAATACTATATAAACATGAAATTGTTTTCATTCTCTAGATTTTATGTTTACATAGTATTTTAGGGAAGAGTTCTTTCTCTCCTGTGGTC
>ML106568.1:67571-99431 GCA_003697995.1 Taxidea taxus jeffersonii | reverse complement strand
GCCATCCAAATTATAATGATAAGACCCAGATGCACCCTCCATTAGGTGAGCCGTGATGTTCATTCTCCCTTTCATTTTCTTTAGTGACACAAAACTGGCTCTACTTTCTCTGGCCTTTGAGTCTCTGTATCAAAGTTAGAAACTTGACCAAATCCTGAATCATTCAGTTGATTAAATACTTGATGCTCTACTGTTTTGAGGCACTGCTCATGGTGTCTTTTATAGAGTTAGGGAGACATGGATCCCATTCCACTTGGGTCCCTGGCTTTTGGGAATTGTGAGTGTCCTTCCTAAACAGCAGACGACCTTGTAGTTGCCTCAACCATGAAAGCCTGGTGAGAAGTACAAGAGGCCTCTCTTTCTCTCTTAACCTGCGACCTCACCTCTCATGAATGCTTCCTTCCATTAACCCTTGAGTGAGTCACGATGATGCTTGATGATAATCCTCCGGTGGACATGCTTCTCCTCCCAGAATGAGTGTTGACATGAAGTCTCCAGATCCCCTACAGCCAGACCAGTGATCCCAAATTTTAACCACATTGGATCCTGCCTCAACATCCTGCCTCTGGCTCAACACCCACCTTTACGCCCACAGCACAGCGTGAAGCTGTGACCACAGAGGCTGATGCTTGCAGGGTGGTCCTCTGAGCTACCCTCGGGGAAAGAGACATGAAATATTTATTGACTGCAGGCCAATGTTACAGGCAGGCTTTCTGAAAGAAGGCGAGGGTGCCTCTGTAACACAGAACATAGACACAGCAATACTGGCCGACCCCCCTCAGTTGTCCTGGGGGTGGTTCGTTTGCACGAATCCTAGCAGCCCCAAAAGCAGCAGCTGTTCTCTAAGGGAGTCTGATATAGTCCTTCGTTTAAGGAGAACAGTGGGAGGTAGAGTTTTATTTATTTTTTTATTTTTTAAAGTGTTAAATTGTTAACAGTCTCCCAGCTTCCTGCAAACAGGTAGAAAGACAGCTAAAAAGTTCGGGGGAGACTCGGGACCACATTCGCACTTTCATTTTTTAATCCACACACAAAATTGTTTCTATCCTGTGTACATCTTTTGTCCTGGAGAAGAAATCAGAATTTCACAAGCACAAGTCAGTTTTCCCCATATTCGAGCAATCCTGAGATGAGATGGTCACTGATCTTCCAAGCCTAGCTATCAGGCTAGGGTTGGTTGTAACTGATGGGGTTTAAGGTCTTCCTAGAAAAGCCTACATACAGTCCATTTTCCTATGTTCTATCAGACTCCTAATTTTCTCGTAATGAACATAGAATTATCTTGCATCTTTGTCAATAACTAGTGGAAAACACACTATAAATTCTCAAAGGGAGAGCCAAAGAAACTGGTAAAATACTTCTGAAGTATATAATGTAACCTATGGCTTAATATTTTGAGTCAGTTGTGGTAAGTAGTATCCTAACATATTGAATTCCTTTAACAAGAATAAGAGTCATTCTTCACTCACTGAGAACTGGATGTAACACACAAAATATATGATCCATTGCCCTGAAAATATAAGCGAGAATGTAAATAACCCCCCCCAATATACAGACAAGTCCTTTATTTTAGCTTTACCCCCAGAATCCAGAACGATGCCAGTGTGCTGTAAGGAGTTAAATGAACATTGAATGCTTTTTATTAGAAATGTATTAGAGATCCCTGCCATAAATTATTAGCAACTAAGAAATGATTATTGCTTTAGTTCGAGTAGGCTCCTTTGGACTGACTCTGCTGGATGGAGTTGATTTCACATCATTACACATTAAACTCCCTTGACTAGTAGCGAGATCTTGTGGTTTGTGCACTGGGCCAGAAAGCTGGGACGTGTGTCTCTTTCTCATTTGGGCTCTTGCTCTCCAGATGGGGAAGGCCAAGAATCTCAGACGACATGATCTCTAAGATGGAAATGGACTCTTTCGTAGCTGACCCAATTTTATGATCCAGTGATACAATTAATGTGGCTACGCCAATGGGCATGACTTTCCCTCCTAATCGTAACTGACAAGAACGGCAGGTCTCAGAGGGGATTAATGCGGTCATCGAGATGACTGCTGTTCTGCTTTTCTGCCATTCGTTCAACAGAAAACACATTTCACCTCTTTGTAGTGCATCCTTTATGCACAAGAAAGCACAGGCTGAGAACATACAACTTCTCTGCAGCTTTTTGTTCCTAAAATTTAAACTTACTCCCTCCCATGTTCCATTAGGATGTGGCTGTTAGGAAGGCCCTTGTATACCCTCTGGTCCATTTAACATGCTAGTATGCGGTATGTCTACTCTCAGGGGCCCATTACTGAGGAGAATGTAGGACAACCAGCGAGCTTTAAAAAATGTAAATATATCACCTGTGTCGAAGTATGGAAACAGGTTATGAAAGACACATCCTACAAAGAGAGCCCTATGGTAAAATGAATCACTGCTGGGAAAGCAGAGACATAATTGCACTCCAGAGAGCAGAAGACATTGTGTGGCCTCCTCAGCAGAAATTCACCACCCTTTATGAAAATCTGATAAATTTCCCAATTTCCCACAGAGAAAACGACAGAGAATTTAATGAGAAACGCATTGGAACCAGACTTGTCAGCAGGTGATTACGTACTCACTAATCTCTCTGTAGGGTACAGAGGAAGCTGGTCTTCGCTGAGAGAGTTTATCTGAGTTAAAGGAAGGAATAAATTACCAGAAAGAAATGTCTTCACTCTCCCACTGATACCTGCTGACATCCCACTGGACTGCTTGTTTGAATTCCAAATAGTGAGAGCATCAGGGTTTGCACAGTAACCTATTGTTCTGATGACCAATGACATTGAAGTTTCACACGATGGGTGATTTATTGGTACTTAAATGCAGCTTGCAAGTGCCTGATATTTTCGGCTCGGACTCGGGATTTGTGTTTGAGAAGTTCAAGTAGAGTGAGGGGGTAGCAGGTGTTTACTCCTGTAGGATTCTGTGCCATTTCGTATGCGGCATGAACTTCTGTCATCATTACCTTCATTAAATCTTACTCAGCGGGAGCCTGGGTGGCTCCGTGGGTTGAGCGGCTGCCTTCGGCTCAGGTCATGATCCCAGCGTCCTGGGATCGAGTCCCGCATCGGGCTCCTTGCTCGGCAGGGAACCTGCTTCTCCCTCTGCCTCTGCCTGCCTCTCTGTCTGCCTGTGCTCACTCTCTCTCTCTCTCTCTAATAAATAAATAAAATCTTAAAAAAAATTAAATCTTACTCAGCACCTATATCCATTCTAAAAGCACTTTTGAGCACTTAACATACGCCAGGAAGCTATACATAAATACAATTACATACCAAGTTCTGGAATAAGTAGAATATCCCATAGACGCCACAGACTCCACAGAGTCTTTAAGTCAGAGGGACATGCCATTCAAAATTGCTCTCAGCTAAGAGCATTTCTTAAATTCTTTTGATTAGCCTGAACTTGGACGGGCAATGTACAAGGAGGGCAGATATATTCCCTCCAGAAATTCAAACTCTGAGTGTACACTGATGTTAATATTCACAAAGAACATGCTGAACAAGTATTGAGCAAATAAAGGAATATTTCACTAGTTGAATGCCTTTTGCAAAGCAGGATCTCAGAAAACACAGAGTAATTGGGAAAGTAAGGGAACGAGGAGGGAACTTACATCAGGAGCTGTACGGATTTGTAGGAGTGGTGTCAAGATCAGATTACTCATATTCATGAATTTCCAGAAGGCTTCATGGGGAAAGGGGGATTTCATTCAAAACAGGTATGTTCAAGAACTATTGATTATCAACAATGATACTACTCTGACCATTCCCCTCTGGATTAATTCAAATTTGCAAAGTCCTTCGTAAAATGCTAAGCCCAGAGTTGATGGCCATTTTGTTCATCTCTTGATCCAATCTCACACTTAACTGTTTTTGTTTTCCTTTTTTAATCCCAGACAAGGCCTTTAAAAAAAATCTGTTTGGGGCACCTGGGTGGCTCAGTCAGTTGAGCATCTCCTTATGGTTCAGGTCATGTTCCCAAGATCTTGGGACCAAGCCCCACATTGGGTTCCCTGCTCAGCAGGGAGTCTGCTTCTTCCTCTCCCTCTGTCCTTTCCACGTCCACTCGTCCTCCTTCTTTCTCTCTCTCTCAAATAAAATCTTAAAAAATACAAATATCTGTGCTGATCACTTCATTGAACATCTTTTTCATGTGATTATCCAGTATAATCTGGACATCGATTTTTAGTTTTATCTGAGAAGGAACCATGTCCTTTTTTTGGTACCTCAACGTTTTAAGACTCAATCAATCAATGACAAAGCTGGAAATGATGTTAAAGATCATATGGTGAACAACAAAATGAGGCATAATGACTTGTAAATATATGGCAGAGTCAGAAAATACAATAATTTAATGAAATAAAAAGTACGCAAAAGCTCTTGATTTCTATTAACTATTTTTATTACATAAAATTGCTTAAAAACTGATGGATGATTTGTAGCTAAGTTGTCTCGTGGTGTATCTGAATGTTGTTTGTGATTCTTAGGTGTAAAAGTACCAATAGCAATTCAGCTCAGGCTGGTTTTGCCTCCCTCATCCTCCTGAGACTTGCCAATACGCAAAATGAGATGGAGGAGCTAACTCTTTTCTTTGACTAATAAATTATATGATAATCTTATCTCAAAAAGTGGGTAACACAATTGGACTGATTGCCAAAAGACAAAAACTGATGAGCCCTGTTCTTTTATTTAAAGTTTCCTTCTCTCAAAAGTTTTTAAAGATTTTTTAAAATTTATTTGACAGAGAGAGCTCAAGCAGTGGGAGTAGCAGGCAGAGGGAGAGGGAGAAGCAGGTTCCCCACGGAGCAGGGAGCCCCAGGTGGGGCTCCATCCCTGGACCCCGGGATCATGACCTGAGTTGAAGGCAGGCACTTAACCGACTGAGCCACCCAGATGCCCCAAACCAATGGTCTTTTTAAAAAGTTTTGAGAAAGGGTGCCTGGGTGGTTCAGTTAGGTAAGTGCCTGCTTTCAGCTCAGGTCATGATCCCGGGGTCCAGGGATGGAGCCCCACCTGGGGCTCCCTGCTCCGCGGGGAACCTGCTTCTCCCTCTCCCTCTGCCTGCCACTGCCCCCTGCTTGAGCTCTCTCTGTCTTCTAAATAAAAAAATCTTTAAAATAAATAAAATAAAAAGATCATTGGCTTAAAAATAGATTTTACATGATCAAAATTTAGATGTAGCAGTGAAAAAAATCTTAAAGGAAGTGTAGAATTCCTTTGACAAATTATTTTTGGTTGTTTCTCAGTGCAGCCATGCCTGCAATACTCTTTTAGTTAAAAAATTAACTGTACAATAATTTTCTACAACTGTGAAAATGGTGCCAGGATTCAAGGTTTCAGTTTGTGTAACATTTTCATTTTGTTATTGAAAATGTGGGAAGTCCTAGCTTAGTTCCTCTGTCCTTTGGAAGGGTAAAAAATGTTAATGTAAGAAAATTATTTAGTTTTCCATTTCAAGATCAATTTTATAAGAAATTTACCTACCATATGGTGCTTTATTTTCAGGGATAAGAGGAAAAAGCATCTAAAACAATATAATTATTATATTCAGAAATAAATTTTGGCATTATCCTTTATTGTCATCACATGATTTTGAACTACTGGCCCACTATAACTCAGCAAAAGAATGAAGATAATTTATATACACCCACACTCTCAAATTAGGTTCTTTAGAAGGAAGTGACAATATCATTTGTGAAATAAAAATCAGTGTTATTACATCTTACTGGAAACCTATACTTACTTCTATAGATGTTGCAAATAAAGACTTTCTTAAATTAAACATAATATAACTAGTTAAACTGGATTGTCAGTCAGAAGGTATTTGCCATATCTCTTCTAGGCAAACTAGGTTCCTGAATTTTAACGCCAAATGCCAAATGCTAAATTTTAATGCCAAAATCTAGATGTTCTCAGGTAAATATAACCATGATGAAACAACTTCATTTGATGTTAGATGGGCCAAGCTACTTAAAAATTATAAAAAAAAAAATGTAAGCAAGGACCCCTCCCATCAAAAGTTCTAGGTATTAGTAGGGAGTTCTATTTATACATGTTTTCTGTACGTGAGTTCATTTAATTAATTAATTTGGGTACTTTAAGCTTCAGCGAGCATTAATTAAATGTAATTGTGTATGGCCATAAACTGAAGATAAGTGTAATTTAAAATTTTTTTAAATTTTAGCTTGCCTTTAAATTTTGAAATTAATGAGTCCTGACTTGCATAATATATACTTAGTAACTATCCTATTTCAACTTTCATATACTAATCAAATCAAACCAGAAGTATAAGATAAGCTATTATTTTATGGTTGACATAAACTACCAGCAGCATTAGGCTAATATAATATATGTGTCAATTCAGTATGTTGTTAATCATCATGAATATCATCTTTTCCTTGCCCGTTTAGGAACACGTGTCTACAGTTCTGTTTTACAATTTTAATTTTTCATGTGTACTAAGAACTTGATACATAGTTGCACAATTCTTAACAATATATTAGAATAAACCAAAGGGTTATTTTCAGTTTTCTACTGGGCATATAAGGTGATATGCCGGTTGGATAAGAGTTGGACATATTTTGTCTCCAAAGTCTTGTTTCATTTCACTCAAGAGAATTATAATGTATAAATTAAAGAAAATTTTTGTAGTATTTCATTTTGTATTTTTTTAAAATCATGTATTGGATGCAAACAATATTTAGTCAGATTATTGGCTTTATAATAAAACACGATACTAGAGTGTAGGCATGATGTTTTTGCACATGGGTGATTTCACATATTAAATATGTGTACAGTTTATCTCCATTAAAAAAAGCAAACTGCTTAAGTAGTAGTAAGTTCAATTGTGATAAATTTCTACTTTGCATTTGTGCACCAAAATAAACCAACTTTAAAAAAATTCGTCAGTGTCCTTTAAAAGAAAAGAAACATGCTTAAGTGTCATTCACAAGCTTTCATGAACTCTCTTGCTCTTCCTATGAAAGACATACTTCTAAGCTTTAGCTGTACATTTTTATTGGCACATTTCTGAATATAAACACATTTTATAGAACTCCATAGAAATAAATGATTGCCCAAGAAAACATATAATTATGTAAATTCTCCTAAGTTAAATTTCCTGTGACTCATGCCCAACATTCAGTATCCGGGTTGAGAGTCAAGTGCCATTTTCAATGACCAAGTTCCCAGCCCTAAATTTCCCACACAGCCTGGCCAGCTTTCTAAAAATCTACATCAGAAAGTATCTATTCTAGAGGGCCATCTATTCACCGGAATGGTTACCTTCAGGAGCGCAAACCCAAAGGGCATTAGGCTGAGTAATAAGAGTATTTTTGACAAGGGCACTCGGCACGCATGACCGTTACACGATTCATCTCCGTCTGGTCTCCATGTTCTTC
Organism: Taxidea taxus jeffersonii; assembly: GCA_003697995.1. Taxonomy (NCBI): domain Eukaryota; kingdom Metazoa; phylum Chordata; class Mammalia; order Carnivora; family Mustelidae; genus Taxidea; species Taxidea taxus. The sequence goes on along the minus strand of ML106568.1, from coordinate 92,004 downwards.
TGCTAACTGGGTTGCTCCCCGTGGCTCTGTTCAGTGGGGATAGCAGAGGGTCATACAAGAGGTGTTTTAAAGCACTCTGGTTTCATAGTGTGTGCTTGATGGACAGAATAAAATGTATTCCTCCAGCTGTTCAAGAATGAGGGCAGGAGGGGTAGATAAAAAGAGAAATGAAGGCAAGGCAGAATGAGATCCCAGTCAATCCTGCAAACGTAGTGTACCCGTGCCTTGAATCCTCTTCCTCATCTCCAGTTTATAACTCCATTAAAAAATCCTCATATTGTCTCCTTAGTCCCAGCCCATGATAGCCCAGCCACCGGAAGGGCAGGGTTCCACATACTGACACGAATTTACACACACATACGCATGCACACACATGTGCACACACACACAGATCTAAGCTGAATCTTTGGTGCCGTTGAAGAGAAGTGAAGCATTTTAAGTTGAAGAACTCAACTTACATTATCTGAGGTATGGTAAAAAATCATCATCATCATAGTAATAAAAGTTAAAAGTGCAATGAATAAGAAAAATGAAAAAAATCCACATGTTACAAATGGGCTATAAACACATGTATATTCATAAACTGCATTCAACTGGTTATGTCATATTAATTAAAATAATAAAAGTAAGAAAATATGCTCAATGCAGAAGTCCTTAAAAAAAAAACCCAAAAAACAAAACCAAAAGTCAATAAAAATATTTCATCTGCATCAAAATATTCTTTGGAAACCAAAAATGAAAATGTACCACGTGTGTTCTTTCAGGCTGACCTGCAAAGTCGGAAAGTGCAGCGTCCTGCGGGGCTTCCAGAAAGCACCGGGTAGCAGCAAGCCCGAAGCAGACGGTCTGGGGCTGGAGCGTGTGTCCCCCAGGCCGGCCAGGGGTCCGGTGGGCGCCTCTCGGAGAGCACCTGCTTCGGTCGCAGCGCCGGACCCACCCGCCCTCCGCGCCAGGGTCGGGACCGCCCTGGCAGCCCCGAGGGAAGGCCTGGCAGCCCCGGGGGAAGGCCTGGCAGCCCCGGGGGAAGGCCTGGCAGCCCCGAGGGAAGCCCTGGCAGCCCCGGGGGAAGGCCTGGCAGCCCCGAGGGAAGCCCTGGCAGCCCCGGGGGAAGGCCTGGCAGCCCCGGGGCCGCGGTGCGGCTTATCCGAAGCGGAACTTGAGTCTGTACCTGCCGCTGCCGGGCCTCCTCCGACGGGCGGACGCGGGCACCTCGGGCCGGGCGCGGCGCGGCGGCCTGCTGCCCTCGGGGACGGCCACGGTGAAGGAGAGCCCGGGCCGCGGCGGCTGCCGGAACCGGGGCAGGAAGTGGGTGGACACGTGCTGCGGCTTGACCCGCGGGCTGCAGCCCCGCTTGGCCTTGCCCCTCTTGTTGAGGGCCACGTACCACTCGCGGCCCGCCGGCTCGGTCCTGTGCGCCGCCGACGCGTAGGTGTTGTAGCTGTTCTCCTGCAGCCGCTCCCGGAACGTGCAGTCCTCGGTGAAGGCGGCCTGCGGGGACAGGGGACGGGGCGGCCGCTTCAGCGCGGGAAGGGCGCGCGGCCCCGGCCTCCCCGCCCTCTCCAGGGACGCGGCGCCCCCAAAGATGGTGCTCCCGTGTCGGAGGACGGAGCACAGGCGGCCCAGGGGCAGGCAGGCTCCCCGCCCAGCAGAGCCCGACGCGGGCTCGACCCCGGGCCCCGGGCCCCGGGCCCATGACCGGAGCCGAAGGCAGAGGCTCAACCGCGGAGCCCCGGCGCCCTGGAAGCTCGCTTTACGCACCGCGACTCCGCGCCACCCCCGCCTGACCGCCCCTGTGACGCGACTGCGGTCACCGCGCTCCTGGCCAAGCAAGATCAGTGCACACCAAGGACAGCCCTTACGATTCCGAAGTTCCGTCACGGAGTTTAGACGGCTTTGAGATGGGCAGCGAAAAAACTGACTTTTAAAATTTTAGGCTACCCCCCCCTTAAGCCATTAAGAAAATAAACAGAACTGAATTACCAAGGAACCACGGCCTGCTAAAACGTGAATTCGCGTTCAGAGAAATGGGCCCTAGTGTTCCTTTGAAACAAGGACACATTTTTCAGGGTTATCCGTGTGACGCATGGTGCCGAGAGAGGGGCAGCATATGGCCCTATTAATATTGCATGTGTCAGAGTTCTTCAGGAAAAAATGCATCTTCACACAGGGCTACAGGACAGAATATTCGGTGCCAAGAAGAAAAAACCACTTTCGGAGTCACCAGCGATACCCCATCCAGATCTCTCTCCCTCTCCAGACACAGACACGCACAATGTCCGCCCCGGAAATGTTCCCAGAAGAGTGGACAAAGCAGACAAGGAAGTGTCCATCTCGGTGCGCCTTGATAGCGGGACTTATGACCACGCTCTGCGGAGGGTACAATGATGGCAGAGCGCAAGGGAGCCAAGAGGCGGGGGGAGGCCGGGCAGAGGGCAGAGAAGTCTTCCTAGAAAAGATGACATTTGAGCTGAGTCCTCAAGCACAACAAGATATTAGTAAGGCAGGTGACAGGAGAAAGGGTTCTCAGAGGGGAAACAGTGTGTCCCCAGATCAGCAAGACCCTACTGCAGGTAGCACTTCCACACAGGGTGTGCGGTAGAAGGAAGAAGAGGTCAGGCTGACACACTGGGCCAGCGAGAGCTCCGAAGACGCTTCGTTTGCCATGCTTGTCCTGCTGGTGATTTCGTTTACTGTGTACTTAGTGAAATAATATCAGTGTCTAGAAAAATGACAGGAACTCTTAATATATTTAAATCCTGTTACTGTTTTTAAATCGCCTTGAAATTTTCACTTAAACAATTCACTTTTAACAGAAGATTCTGTTGAGGAATTAAAGGCAAATGTATGGGGCAAAAGCATGAACACAGTCAGATCTGCAATCAAATATCAATCTTGCCCATCGAGGGCTTAGCTTTAGGCTCCTTATCCACAATCCTTATCCATAGGGCTATCGGGAGCCCCAACATGTTTTTCTAGGGAAAAGATGGGTGGCTTTTCTCAAATGCAAAAGAGGCCAGAAGTCCCAAAGAATAAGGATTCCTATCCTAGACCAGACCGCCGGGTTTCACAGTGGCGGGAGCCCCATTACCTAGAGTTCCTGGGCTTGCGAGCACCAAGTAGTTCCTGTCTGTAGAGAAAAACACTAAGTATACATGAGATGCCCTTTTCACACCAGACCAAGAAGTACTATACTGCAATTAAGAGGATTTTTTTCTTGCTTTTACTAAAAATGCCATGCTTGTCTCTCAGCACCTGAAAGTCAGAATACTGCAAGGCGACCTGCGTGGACCTACCCTTGGTGGTCACGTGGATTTTCTGACTTGTGCAAAGGACCGACGATATTGGGAGACAACAGCCCACCGGCGGCGTGCATGACAGTGCCCAAGTCACTCACTTTCAAGCATAGTTCAGGCAATAAGGCTCCTTACTTGAAGGCCGGGAAGTTACAGCAGCCGGAAGTGCGGGTTTTCAAGAACCACTACCTATGGTATTCCTCCCCCTGTCATGCCCACCGGCCCATGTCCAGGCCAAGGGCACTGTGCTCACGTCTCTGTACAACAGGACACACTTACTGTTCCTATTGTTATTAAAAAGACTTTCTTACAAGTCTAATGTAGATTTTTTTTTAATAGCTCGGCTCTTAAAAGGGCTTAAATGCTGTCGCATTTCATTTGATAAACCTAAAGTTTTATTTTAAAATAAAAGCTATAGCCATCTGTAATGTTTTCTGCTACATAGAAGGATACACATTTCAGAAAGGCAGATGGGCCTTCATCGAAGAGAGTAGCAGGTATCTTTACCCTGCCTCGTGTTTTTTTCTTCAAATGTGCTTGAAAACATTTTTAAAAATATATACATTATACCTCCACCCGACTTTACTCATGTTTGACAAAAATCCATTTTCCTGAAAAAGGACAGCAGTGATTGCTTTGCCCAGTTTTGACGGGCTTGTTAGGTGTATGCATTGTTTAACCTTTCCTTCACGCGCACACGCACCCCTGCGGTGACTCTCACGTACAGCAATCTCACCCCACAGCCTTCGTGTGGGTGAAAGCCCACCAATTCCACCTGCTAAAATTATTCTCTCTAAAACCTTCCTCTTTTCCTCCTTAGGATTCATGTTCTTCAGCTCTTAAAAGGAAAGAAGGCTCTTCGGGCTCTAGATTTTCCAGGGGTCACGTACCGTCACCGGGGCCCACACACTATGGGAAGTCCACGGCCTTTCCAGATCCCACTGAGAACAGGAGTGAAGGCAGCCAGACTGTTTTGGCTTTCTTTTTTCTTTTTTTAATTTTCTAAATAATTTTTTTATTTTTTATAAACATATAATGTAGCATTAGCCCCAGGGGTACAGGTCTGTGAATCTCCAGGTTGACACACTTCACAGCCCTCACCATAGCACACGCCCTCCCCATGTCCATAACCCCAGCGGCCTCTCCCTACCTCCCTCCCCGACCCCCCTCACTTTGTTTTGTGAGATGAAGAGTCTCTTATGGTTTGTGTTTTGGCTTACTTAATGGACTTCTAAATTCATGTTTTGTCTGAAAAAGTCTTCCAGCTGCGATGGAACAGAACCATTTGAAACAAACTTTTCAATGAATTTTTTCATCAGGAGATCTAGTTTCTTCTTGAGGAACTGACTGCCTCTCTCACGACTCCTGGCCTTGTTCAGAAATGATGGTGGCCCTAAGTAATGGACTTCGGTCCCTCATATCATGCATGAACCCTTTTACGGCAGAGAGTCAGTAAGCAATACCGGCCTTAGCTACAGGTATTTAAATATACATATACATTTACCATTACACAGTTTCGGATGGTAAGTTTTCCGGGCTATTTTTAATGTTTTAAATCTCCTTTGAATTATAAGAAGTCCTTTGGCAAAACACCTATTTTTTTCAAGAATAGAACTACATTATTTTCCTAGATAAAGTGAAGTTGCCAGGAAGACTTTTTCTATAATTCAGGTGTGAAGTAGAGAGGTGAATGAAATTTCAAATAAGAAACTGAACTCTGGACCCCCAAGGCCGCATTGGGCCAGCACCATCCGCCATCACAAAACCAAACACTAAAATGTCCCTAAAGAACCCCTATCTTCGAAAAAATTCATTTTTACGGTCTATTCAACAGATGGCTTCCTGACTAGCAGACCTAGCAGAGGTCAGGCGCTCTGCTAGCTGCCACTTTTCCAGTGAAAAACAATACACAGTCCTGTCCATGCTCTTTGTTGAATTAAACTATGTGTTTTTCTCCTTAATTTCTCCTTGATCTTGCAAGTGTAAAAAAAAGTTACATTCAAGCAAATCATAATTATAAAATTAAAATGAGATGTTCGGCTAATTTTTATGTAATTTAGTACAGTCCTAATGTAATTTAATATAGTCCTAATGGACAAAACAAATGAAACTTGAACGAATGTAGCTATTTTTTGCTTGTAATTCTTCAGAGGAAGAGAAAGAGTGCCATTAAGGAAAACAAGAAATTTTGGATTAGAACGATTCTGTGTCTTGTTTCTACTCATCTCTTCCCACGGTGAGAACACACAATGGATGTTTAGAAGAAAGGTCAAATTCAGTTCAAAGAAAATAAAACTTTGATTAACTGGGATATTTTAGAAAAGACTAATTCCGCTTAATTGAAATCTGAGGGTCAAGTAAGCCAAACAGAAAATTCTTTCTGAAGCATTATTTTTTAAAAGCTTTCTAAAGCCTGTTAACATAGTTTTGTTCCTCCGTCGATATCCCGGTGTGTGCTGACCAAGGACGTCGCCGTGAACGGTGGCCGTGCTAACAAGCATCAGCTCTCACTTCGCGCAGCAGAAACGCGTATGTAATGTCCAGAAAGGGGACGCAGAAGAGTGAATCTGGACCTTGCAGTTTGTGGGGTATTTAATCAATTTCAGTTCTTTATTTCCCTTTGTTTTCTTTGATTTGCCTCCCTCTTTTGAAAAACCTTGTGAAGGAATAATTAACCAAATACAAATAATTAGAATGTTATTGTGGGCTACAGCCAATTTATATCATTAAATAATTAAAATATTATTATAGACTGTAATAAAAACAATTATAAACCAAACTGTACTTTAAGCAAAGTTCCCTTACTGCTTGCATCCCTGCTTCTGGTTCCCCTATCTCCTGTTAGTGCTTCTTGGGTCCCACCCCTCTTCCCACTGATGGGGCTGCCCCGGCCAGGTACCCTCAGCCTAGGCTGTCTTGTGCGGTTGTGCTGAATGTTCCCTACCAAAGGCACTCCACCTTTGGTGGTGATTAAAGGCTAAAAGCAGATCCTGTTCCAGCTGCCTCACGCGGAGCACCCCAGCACAGGGCGGCATTCACCCAGAGGGCCGTCTTTTACTCTTGACTACAAAGGTTTCCTAGAGGTCACTTGCAGCCACACTATGCTATCTCCAGGGCCTAGCCTGCTTCCTGCTTGGCACTGACCATCTGTCCATTCTATATCTCTGTTCTTCATCCTGAGTGACCAAGGGAATATATAAGTTGGATTTAATAATAAACCAGTATGGGGCTCCTAGGTGGCTCAGGTCATGATCTCAGGGTCCTAGGATCCAGCCCCGCATCGGGCTCTCTGCTCAGCAGGGAGCCTGCCTCCCCCCCCCCCCCCCTGCATCTCTGCCTACTTGTGATCTCTGTCAAATAAATAAATAAAATCTTAAAAAAAAAATAAACCAACCTGACATAATGTAATGAAGAAAAACAACCACTGGATTTCTCCCCCTCCAAATTTTATGAATTGACCTAAAATTATTCCGGGAGCCAGTTCAAAATGCAGATTCCCCAGACCCTATCTGCAGAGGTTGTGTTTTAGTAAGTCTAAGGTGAGACTCTGGGATTACATCATTAACCAGCATCTCGTGTGACCTGATGCAGGGGAGGTAAGAATTTTCTCTGTGATGCTCTCAGTAACTCAAAAAGCTGGCCTACTGAGGGCTCCTACGTGCCAGGGGAATTTACATCCTTGTTTCTTGCTCACAATAATCCCGACAAGGAGGATGCTATTGTCTAATTCTCCAGTCAGAGAAGTAAATAAAGCAATTCTCTAAAGCCCCATGTTTACCAAGTGCGGGGGGAGGCACCTGTGACTGCGAGCTCCCACCTCCCGACCCTCCATTCCCGCTCCTTCACAGCACACAAGCCCAAGGGCATCTCCTCGACTTCCGTCTAGTCCTACTGTCTTGAAGTTGCTCCGCGTTAAGATACTGATGAGAAACAATGCCATTCTCCAAACCATCGGAGAAACACCCCACGGTCTCCAGCTTTGGGCTGAAGTGGATCTCTGCGGCTGGAAGTGCACTCACCACAGCCAGATCTCCCCAACAGAAGAGCCTCTCTAGCTAGTTTCACAGAGTGTGAATTTGAGGGAAAACTGGCATTTACTGCAAAGGCAGGGCCCGGAGCCCATTTTTGAGCCTGAATTACCGGACATTTGGTGTTACTATGTAAATTGAAAGCCCTCAGAGGGCAAGGGGAGTTTCTAGTCAAATGCCTTTCTAGAGCTCAACGTCTGGACTGGGAGAGTGGAGTGCTTAATAGGTTATTTTTTTTTTTATGATGATGGTAACTATTGCTCAAGCCTCCATTTCCCCTTTCAGTAAACACGCTGAGCTCTTGGGGCTGCTGACTCCTCCTCACACTGCCCCCAGCGCAGGAAGTCCACTCCAGACTCCCATCCCGGGCCAGCCAGCTGGCACCCTCCGCAACCAGGAAAGGAAGACGTTCTAGTCCTTGCTTAGGGCTGATCAAGCACACATTCCATGCCTGTTTCGTAAACTCTGCAATTAGCTTTCCTTCCAAACATGATCCCCTAAAACCCTGAGAAACAAAAATAATTCTACCACATGCTTCTGTCTGGACCTTTAAAATAAGCTAAAATGTTTTTTCTCCAGTAGATAACACGCTATCTTGCATATTTTATGAAAAGGCTGAAAAAAACATGATAACCATCTTTTCCACGATTTCCACTTTCTTCAGGGAAAAAACAAGATGCAACAGGGCTCTAAAAGAATTATGAGATTATGATCGTAAGAAATCCTTGTCTCTTAAGAACTTGAGCCTGAGAATTTTGCTTTCAAATTAGGTTCTTTGAAAAAAAGAAACACTCTGGAGATAAGGGGCTCCTGTGGACACAACAAATTTAGACCTAAAGGAAAAAAGCACCAGTGATAAATAGGATTGAGGCTGTTCTAAATATCTGAAGGGTCACAACTGCCTGACCCCCAAATCAGAGTCTTCTCCTGAGAGAGGAGACAGGATCATCACACAGCTGCCTCCGAGCAAGTTAAGGAAGATCTTTCTTAAATTAAATGGTGAATACTGGGCGCTTGGGTGGCTCAGTCGGTTAAGTGCCTTTGGCTCAGGTCATGATCCCAGGGTCCCGGGATGGAGCCTGCTTGGGCCTCCCTGCTCAACACAGAGTCTGCTTCTCCCTCTAACTCTCCTCCCTTCCCCCTGCTAGTGTACCCGCATTCTCTCTCACTCTTAAATTTTAAATAGTCTTCAAAAAATAAATGCTGAATTTATTTATTTTTTTCCGCAGGCGCCATTCTAAATCTTTCATATGTATTATCTCATTTAAACTGCTCAACTATCACAATAGATGGTTACTTTAGTTTTCCTCGGTTTACAGCCGATAAAACCAAGGAAGAAAAAGATTAGGTAAAATGACTAGTTTTAATTTAACTGGAATGACACAATCCAACTGTGTTGGTAACCAAGGTCTCTCGCTCCTACATCTGGGCCCACCTCAGACAAATCCAGAATGGCTGTCTCTGGGGATTTCGACAGAGATAACAAAGCTGCGGAGAGAGCAGGAACAGAGCGAGGAAGGAACAGGAACAGAAAGCAGGCAGAGAGACAGAGACAGCAAGAGAAGCGAGCTCATTTCCACAAGAACCTCAGCCTGGAATGAGTTGAGGAGGGGAGGGGAGTCACAGCGAAGGCTCTGACTAACCCTCACCGCTCTTTGGGAGGCAGACATCGGCTCCCACCACAATGATTCCCAGCACACCTTGACAAGGGGAAGACCAGACGCCGCCTTCATCCTTGTACAGAATGCAGAGAACACCTGCATGGTAGGAAACGGGACGCACTCGTGCTTGGAATATTCTAGTGAAATTTTGTTTGAACTTCAGTCATCTCCGTGTGCACTTCTTCGTGCATTCAGCCTGCATACTTGGTGCCAAGAGAAAACTTCTCTTACCGAATTAACAACCTCAGCACAGGAAAAACGCAGCACAAATGCTGCCGAAGCGCAACCCATCCCGGGCTCTTTTTTCTGTCTGCCATCTTTGTGTCCACTGGTAGCGAAGCATTTTCTAAAGGGAACATTTCAATGAACACAGCAGAGCTCACTTCTGCTTTGAAAATTCATCTTGAGAGGCGTTCCCTATGCGACACATCATCACACTGAGTGACCAACATGCGTGAAATTCTGTGGCAAGTTCTGCGGGGAACACATCCCCTCTGCTTCTCTAGACTTTAAGTGGAGAACTAGAGACACAGAAATAGATGGGGGAAAAGAATCCACACAGAGACTGGGGAAGGGGGTGCAAAGCACAAGCGAAATATTGTAAGGATGCACCACGATATTTATTCTTTATCATGTAATATGAAAATATTATTAAAATGTGATTATTAATTCCTATAAAACAATATGGGGAAAACAAAGAAATTGGTTCCAAACAAAACTCAGCATCTTCTTTCAACTAGCTTTTACCTACAAAGCATTAGAGCATTTATAGAGAAAGAGAGTTCTAAAAGGATGGTTCTGGTTCAATCACTTGTTAACTTGGGGAATGATTTAACATCTCTAAGACTCCTTCCTCCCCAGATCATGTACTGAGATAATGTGAGTGAAAGAGTTTTTAAAGAAATAGGCAAATACATTGTCTGTGCCTGCAACTCGTTTTTAATATTCTAATTGTTACTGTAAAAAATAAGTTGAAAATCTACAATTATTCATGAATATTTCTCAATACAATATGGGAATTACTTTCTCCAGATTATATGAATGCTTTACATTTTTGGTTCATATTTACTTTATAGGTAAAACCCTGAAAGTACTCTATTAATTTTAAATTTTTTCCAGTTCTGTTGAGATATAATTGACATATAACATTGTGTAAGTTTAAGGTGTGCAACATGATTTTCATATATATGCACATATACATAGCAAAATGATTATAAAGTTCTCTTTAAATGTCTCTGCACAGTTATTAATTTAAAGCAGCTCACGAATTACATATTTAATCTTAAAATGTAAAGGCTTTTAGCTTTTTCTGTGACAATGCAATTTTGTGCAAATCAAAACTAAATCAAATAATTATATCTAAAGTTCAAGAACAATTTTTCAATGTGTTTAACTAGAAGAAAACAAGAAAGAAACCATCTGGGCATAAAACTGATCATTGCTAGGATTAATACTATTTCTGAATTCAACTTCCTTAAAAATAAATCACTTTATAATTTAATTAGGTTTCCATCTAAAGAAAAAGTGCTAATAAAAGCTCAGATAAGAGAAAGTGGGCTTGGACAATTGATTTAAAAAGAATCCACATAATCGTAGGGCTTAGTTTTTCATCTACAATTGCCCTCAAAGTCATTAGAATGACTTTTATATCAAAGAGCTTCGGTGAGTGACAAGAGCAAGACTTGCTTTGTACTGTTTAAAAGTCATTATTCCATGGAATAACTGGAGCCTGCCAAGATGAGGAAGAATAACAGCTGCTGTTTTTGCATTATCTGCATTATTTCAGATAGCCATCCTCAGACATTTGGGTCAAATTTCTGGAAATTTGTTACTTGCATTTGACAGGGGAATCATGTATCCTCACCTTTCGGTGTGACCTTTCTAATTGGCCTCCATCTGTAATACTTTGAGTTCTGTGGCAATTATCCTTAAGCTAGCCCAAGTTTAGCTATTTTTTGCATGTACTAGAGCATAAATCAGAACAATTTAAAAGTTAAGATGCTCACCCAAAACAAACCAGATGAGAAAGTTTCTTTACACGCCCTGCACTTTATTAAGATGTTTAGATTCTGAAAGTGTTTCAATTATTTACAACCTTAAAGTAGACTGGGGAAAAAGCTCTTGCGTTCAGATGTGTCTGATCACTGTCTTCAATATTCTGTATGTGGATTTTTAAAAATCAAATATTATTTTTTTCATAAAATGGCATGCCCTGCTTGGGCACACTGATGCAGAACTTTGCCCCATAAATAAATAATCAAAGAGCGATTACTTTGTGAAAACTGTATTAAAACTTTCTCACTTCACAAGATGAAGTAGGTAAATCTTTTCATAATTCTTATAATCAGTGATTAAAGTGGTTAGCGAAGGGTTTTCGTTTATCTCAATCAACAGGTTTCAGTATCTATTATATTTAGATTACTGTATAACATTAGTATTTACTGAGCACTTACAATGTACCAAATGCTGTTTAAAAGTTTTAAATGTATTATCTCATTTAATCTTCAAATAAGTATAGAGATCACATGAATTCTGCTATGCCCTCGTATTAACAAGTCACCTTTAGAAAAAGGAAAACTGAATGCTAGGAAAAGGAAAATTGAAGTTTTTACATATTGAAACAAGTGAAACTCCCAATGAATTTTTTAAAGATCTGTAAGTAAAAATGATAAATAGCAAGTTTCAATTGATTACACTCTTAATTGAAAGTTTCTACATATTCAAAAACCAGAAAAATGGTATTTCTCCAATTAATTTAGTAAAAATTAGAGAGAATAAGAAGTAAAGGACTAACATTAAAGAATAACTGCTTTATAAAAATGATATAGTGTGACAAATCTTAGTACACTACAGAAAAAGCATAAATCAATTTTAAGTGCTGTACATAGGTACTAAAACAAGTAAATCAAATCTGTGAGTAGAAAAACCGAGCTAGACATATGTTATTATCTTTAAACTGTTTTAATGCTTCCCAACTAGTGAACATTTTCAGAAAAAAACATAGAAATCTATAATTTATAAATTGATTGTAAAATATGTAAGTGGCTTGAAAAAAATTTTTGAGTGCAAAATTTGTCTCCATAATTTTAAGTATTGTTTTTGATGCAACAAAATTACAAAATGAGAGGCCTCAAATGGATAAACTGAATTTATCTAAGCAAGATCAAAATCTTCTCATAATTGATTCCTCTCCACACTTAGTGATGTGAAAATAGGTTATATTACTTAGACCTAATTTCTGACACCATGAATAGCCTATAAAATTGAATAAGATCCTGATCTACTAAATATGCACACACAATCACCATAAATATGTAAATTTTAATTGTTATATAATATTGTCACTTCCATAATATTTCCCTTCAGCTGGACAAGTTTTAAGAAATAAATAATAGCGACCACTTTGAGAGTGCTATTTTCCAATACATTCATCCTTAAAAGTTTTTTGTGGACTCTGTATTATCATTTCAAGTGAATAAAATATAAAAGTGATTACTTACAAAAATCTTGGTTAAATGGACATATAATTAAAAAAAAAACAAAACATGACGTTCTCTGAGCAAATTGTTCCTCTACCAGTGCAGGAAATCACTTCGTTCCATTCCACAAATGTAGAATCTCCACAACCCCTTTAACAAGTATAAAGCGGTTCTACTTACACTTGCGTGGAGTTTTCCTTTTTTTGACATCGCTAAAAATTTGTTGCTGAAAACTCCTCGTATTCCTACAATCCCCTGAGACACAGCAAATATTTCCAAAATACCTAGGATGACAGAAATCCCAAAATAAAACACAGACTCCTCTATATTTCATTGTGTAGAATTAAATTTCTACATAGATTCTTTTCATTCTTTATAGCTGTGATTTTTTTAAAAAAACAGTATTTAACATCCTTATCTTTCATGACATTCATTATGTTAAAAAAGAAAAGTCTAGCATGCAAGTGTTCACTTAAAATAGCAAATTTTAATATTCAAAACTTAGTTCTGGTTCATTAATAATTCTTTTTTTTCTTACAAATAAGTCACTTTTAATAAGCAGTGTTTACCCATAGAATCTTCTCAATCTTAATCTTAAATTTTTTCAAACTAATTCTCATCCATTGTTTTCTATCAGAGAAAATACACTGTTTTTAATATTAAATCTCATAAGGTCTGGCCCAAGACTGATATAAACCACTTAAAGTCAGAGACAAATTCTACTTATTTACATGAAATAAATTCCTTTTCTCAAATTATAGTAACTATACAAATCAATAAATACCATATTCAATCATTCAGTGATTCATTTAAAGACTACACATAAAGAGATGTTGAAAGCATCAAAAATAATTTGGGATTATTGGCTCAATGAGTGTTAATGCATTATGGTTTGGGACATCCTGCCTTTTAAACGTTTTTTCTGGCAAAAAAATTAATGAGGTATTTTACTACATTACTGTTTGTATTTAGTATTTCATAGTTAGCATCATCAAGTCCATGTCCCTCTGTCTCCCATACTAATTTGAAAGTCCACATCAATTTGAAAGTGTCAAGAGAATCACAAACAGTCAAGAGCTCACACGGTATTTTAAGAAGATGAAATCCACAGTCTGTATATAATTGGAATTCCTGCTTGTTTATCATAAACTCGTACACAGTGTTATATGAACATGAGAAAAACATAGTGCTTTTTGTTAGCTGCCCACCTCAAATTGCCAAAAAATGGGTAGGGGAGGACAAAATCATATTGCTCACTAGAGCTAAGAAGGGACCTCCCCTAGGAAGAAAGAAAGGAAAGAAGAAAAGATGGGAGAAGGGAAGAAAATCTCAACCTTTTAATCTACATTATTCTGAATATACATACTAAGTAAGAGATCTCAATAATATTCTGCTGAATAGAGAAATTCACCAGAAATTTTGAAAAACAGTAACCTCTGCCTGCAGTATTTGAAATACATATAAAATTATCCAATTTACCAAAAAGGCAGTATTGTGGATACACACATATATGACATATAGAAATACATATACATGAATATCTTCATTAAGCACTTTTTTGCACAATGTGAGTTACTACCTATAATTGTAGCAAATATTGCTGCTTATTTATTCAACTTGATTTCTTAAAAACACTTGATCAGAAAGTTCATGGGGGGAACGGGGTAGCTGAAGAACTATTGTCTTTGTTATAAGCATATTTAGTCCAGAGTAAATAAAACACTTTTCCAGGAAACTGCCACTACCCCTTTATTAGTGGAACTTTCTTGAAAACAAAACAAAAAAATCCCCAAAAAACTACTTGAAAGGAACTACTTTCACTTTTAAGAAGAAACTCCTAAAGAAACTGTCATCTCATTAATTATTTTCTTCAAAAACGTTTTCAAGATGCTCTCCTCGATAGGTTTTGCTGTACAAATTATTTGATGCACACCCAAGGATTTAGAAGCATTACCATTTTATCACAGTGATGAAGCACACAGAATGCTTTGTAGGGTTAGATACAAGACACGATGTAATATGTTGTGATAATGTTGTTAATAAAGCTTTAATACAGCATGATACAGAGTTATATTTCTAACCCAATTACAGAATATCAAAAACAGCTTAATGATTTTAGATATTTGGAAGATGGGGGAAGTGTTGTGAATGTTGCTTAAATGTGTTAAAAAAAAATGAGACACGGAAACATGAGAAATTGTACAGAGCGAGAGAAACAAAAGGGACAATATGGATTGGTAGAAAAGGAGTTAGTTGTATGCTTTCCCCCGATTTACTTTTCATTTTATTTTATTTTTTTAAAGATTTTATTTATTTATTTGACAGATCACAAGTAGGCAGAGAGGCAGGCAGAGAGAGAGAGGAGGCAGGCTCCCCGCTGAGCAGAGAGCCTGATGCGGGGCTTGATCCCAGGACCCTGAGACCATGACCTCCCAGGACCCCGAGATCATGACCGGAGCCGAAGGCAGAGACTTAACCCACTGAGCCACCCAGGTGCCCCCCCCCCACCAAATTTACTTATGGTTCTACATTGTTAGTGTTTTTATTCATTCTTCGGAAAATTACTTGGTTTTGTAAATACAAACCTGTGTATTGGTGAAAATAATACACGGTAGAGTAAGTGACAGGAATTCTTATTGAATGTGTCTGTTTACAGGCTAACATTTGAGAGGTCAAGACAAAGTCTCTCTAAGTATTTGTTTAAAGCTTTGCCTATGTAAACTATAGCTTCTGACAAGTAATGTATTCTGTTTTGGGAAAAACCCATTTTTGAGTCACTCGTTTCCTAACACACTCTATGTACATCCTGTGTGTATATGCTATGTAAAATCTGCATCATAACAAATTACGTGGGGAAGATGAAATAATATATGTAAAGGTTATTATTTTATTTTATATGCTGCTTGGTTTCTTTTCTTGCAGGTGCCAGTGTAAAAATGATATATTGCCTGGGAATGAATGGATTTTATAATTTTTTAAAAAAATTATATTTAATTGAAAGCTTAAAATATGCTTTTGCATATATTCTATTTAAAATTATGAAGAATTGGGGTGCCTGGGTGGCTCAGTGGGTTAAAATTATGAAGAATGCAGGAAAGATAAGGATGAGATCAGATGAAGTAATTATTTTTCACATACACAACTTTGGTATGATCTTCTAAATCTTAATGTAATTATGAGATAATATTGAGAGCTGTATTAAGATCATAATTTCCAACATAATTTCAACAGTAATTTCACAATATCTTTTTTATTTTTCATGCATTAAATCACACATATATAAGTCCCAGAAAACATTTCTCTAAAACTAAATTCTCCTCAACTTCAGTAATTTCCTGCCTCTTTTTAGAGCCAGTAATAATAAATTTTATGAGAATTTACAATTCTCATAATTGTATTGATGCCGAGACAGTAACCCTAACAAACTTGTGGAAGGCCAAGTATATCCCGTAGGCCAGGTAGTCAATGAATGCTCGCTACACTGAATTGGACCTTCTCCCAACCTCCGTTTCCTTTTTCAGGATGCCCCAAGTGCACACACGTATGGACACACATTTTACTCTCCTGCAAACCTGGCCTTCTGCTTGGGGCGTCAGGCAGCGTAATTATTTCCCATTAGAGTGCTAGTGACAATGTGTTATCTTTCCTAGGGTGTTAACATGTAAGAGGATCAGAAGAACAAACCAGTGCTTAACAGAAAACTATTTTCTCTTGGTGGAATTTGGGGGTTGACATCTAGATTGAGGGAGGCAAGAATTTACCCACACGTTGTCTAATATACGACTTACAAGCATAGACATGCATTACAAAGTAAGTTATTTCAGTAAGAGAATATATGTCTAGATTTTTTTTAACCTTTGTCCTCTCCAGATCTTTTTAATACAACAGGATTATTTTTTTAATCCTATTTTTTAAAAAGATTTTATTTATTTATTTGACAGAGAGAGATCACAAGTAGGCAGAGAGGCAGGCAGAGAGAGAGGGGGAAGCAGGCTCCCCGCTGAGCAGAGAGCCCGATGCGGGACTCCATCCCAGGACCATGAGATCATGACCTGAGCCGAAGGCAGACAACAGGACTCTATTAATGATGGTTGATAAAATCATGTAAACTTTCCCCTTTTCTCTTTCCTTAGTGAATGGCATACAAGACACAGATACCTGTATTCAGAAGCTTTCAACAGCTCATCTGAAAATCCTCAAAGAAAATAACTCAAAACTGAAGTTTCTCTACTTGCATTCACACAGCAACAGATATGCTGTACCATTATCAAATCTGAGTCTTGAAATACCCAAGTTACAGTTTTCAGTGATTAAATTAGTAACAGAAATCTCCATTTGAATTTTTCTGTTCAGTAGATATAGCTATAGATTTAGCTAGGCTTGGGGGACTATTTAAGAGGTTGACTCTACATGACCCCAAAATTGAGAGTGAGTGTAGATTTTTAAAAATTAACAAAACTAAGGGTTCAGTTCAGTCAGAATATATGATTGGAATTTTCATATTTATGTGAATGCTTTGGCTTTGTGCAACCATAGCCTTCAACTTTTGCTGCCTGGATTGATAATTGCTTGACTGCCTGTTCTTTAATGACCCAACATAAGTCAACAGAAGCATTGAAACTGAACTTGGAAGCGTATAAATTAAAGCAAAACCTTTGTTTCTATTCAATAGTGGGATTTTATCATCTGCCTTGTCTTGTCCATCTTTCTTAATCCTTCCCTAGTACTTCTTCATACTAAGATACATCTTCTGATGTATCTGCAGTGTATCTGCAATGAACTTATTTTTCTGTCTCCAAAACTTAGAATAACCACTATGTAAGAGAAGCTAAAAACATATTAAATGGTATGCTTTAACTAAATAAATTGTGTTTCCAAATCTATGGCCAGAGTATACTTCTGATGGTAAAACTAGAAAATATTCACAGTTTTCAGAAATGTTAGTATCAAATGATGGTTTTATATATATATATATATATGTATGTATATATATGTATATATGCATCTCTTCTGATGAACATTACAGAAAATTACTGAGTTTAAAAGAACCTGTTAGAAGGCAGTTTGATTAAAAAAAGGAAGAAGAAGAAGAAGAAGGCAGTTTGATGGCAAGATTTTGACTGTTTTCTGAAGTAGCATGTATTATGCTGTAACCAAAGGAATGTAAGTTTTCTATCATTGCTAACTCACAAACAGTAAAATGACATGATGAGATAAAACTCTGGTGTGTCCTCTGTGGTCCTCTCTGGTCCCAGCTCTGTGTCTCCTGTGAGACTTAAACAACAAAAGTTTCCTTCTGTACTCTAATCAACAGTCCATGACCAATGCCTTAGTTCTATGCACGTGTCAGGAAACCGTCAAGTGATGCTTTCCAAGAGGTGTATGGCCACAATTGGCAGGTTTCTGTTTCTCTTTCACAGCTCTTTAGGGCAGAGGCTTATCTTAAATTTCCAAAGTACATGCTTTCCCACTAAACATGACATATTTCATAAATTCTCCATCCAGCAGTGGTAGCGAAATCATAGTTAGTAGTGTTGGACACCAGACATCACAAAGCAGAAAACCACTAGGACTTAAATATTCAAGTTATGGTTTTGTCTGTGAGAAAAATCTATGGAAGGCAAAAACAAACTAAAAAATCCCCCAACTCCCAGAAGTAATCAAAATATTAAGGCTAATGATGTAGGCAGCCTTTTATGGACCCATGCATGAATGAATGAGTGCATGAGTGATGGCAAGCCATATGAAAGACAGAGACTAAACTCTGAAAGGCTGGAATGAATGGGAGTTAGTGTTAAATTAAGGAAGTTTTATTTAGGTGTTTTTTAGTGAACATCGCTGTTCCTTTCTAGGTATCTTTTCAAAGTGGATTTTAAAATAAAATGTACCTTGTTAATAGCAGATATTGGTTAAAGCCTCCTTTAGGTGAATGTATTCTTTGTTGAACTGTTCCCATGTTCCTTCCTGTGCTTTTCTAGAACCTCCCCTCTGGCAAGGCCTAAAATGCAAAAATCTCTGTCTTCTCCAAGAGAGGAGGGTGAGTATACTGGGAATGAGTTTGGATTTCAGAAACCACTAGTACATCCAAACCCACCCTAGAGACCTGCCCCCCCCCCCCAGATACAACCAGCAGCCTGTTAAATGCTAACTTCGGGTCCTCCCTTGGGAACACAGAAGTTCTCTGGTGCTGATGTCTGGATAAACTACAAGAACAGAACAGGAGAAGTTTTCCAGTGAATGAAAGGTGGAAAGATCACTAGAAGTGGGGAAGGTGGGTGGGGGGAAATGAGAAAGACAAGTGCAAATACTGAAGTACATGGCGACTCTCGCTGCCCCTGAAATCTCCGGAAGGTCCCCTTCGCCCTAACACACCTGCCCTTTATGACCCAAGACAGTGAGTTGCTTGCGGAGGGTGCGAAGAACCTTAAAACGCAGAAACAGGCTCCTCCGTGGCGCGTGGGAGGCCCCGGGGCTGGCGGGGGCACACGCGGAAGAGCCCGCTCTCGGGTTCGGGGCTCCAGGGCCCCGAAACGCGCAGCAGGCCGGCTGGAGCTGCGCCGCTGGGCTCGCAGGAGGAGTCGCGGCAGGGGCGGGCGCGGACGCGCGCACCGCCGGGTCCCCGCACCCTGCCTCCCGCACCCCCGGGGAGCCGCGCCCGCCCGCCACCCCACCGACGTGCACACCTCCAGCCCCGCTTGGCAGGCGGCAGCCAGACTGCCAGCCCCGCAGAGGCGCCCGCGCTCCTCCGGGGTTTAGAGAAGCTCAGTGGCCCCTGGGGTCGAGGGTTTGAAACCAAGCAGGTGAAGCACACCTGGGAGCTCCCTCCGGGGCTGACACTCGACGGCCAGGGGACCGTACGCCGCGCAGCCTTCTGGCCACGCTCCCGCTCCTCCTGGGTATCTCGCAGGCCCCGGCTGTGGTCTGTCTGTTGGGGTAACCCCTGCCGGATGCGCGATCTGGCCCTACCCAGGAGAAGCCTCGAGGAGATCGCCCCAGTGTCCTGCCCTGCACACCGCGAGTCATCTCTCCCTGGGCTCTGGAGGCAGTGAGAGGAGCCCGAGAAGCAGCAGCGCTGGGCTGCAAACGCCCGCGGGGGGGAAGGAAAGAGGGAAGGGACGAGGGGGGGGGGGGAGTAGGGCCAAAGAGAGCTCAGACAGAAAATGTAAAACTTTGCTTAAAAAGAAAAAAGAAAACGTACACACCGTGCACCTGTAAGGAATTGAACCTCCTCTGAGTTTCTTCCAAAATAAAGAATTTTCCTAAACCGTCCTGGGGAAACAAAGGCTGGCCACTTCCTCCCAAGGGGCTGTCATGGTCTCAACGCACTAAACGTTGCTAAACCCAACTTTGAAGTCAATCGCTCGAGTGCGCCTCACCTTCCTCTAACCGTGCCCAGAGGACTGTCTTCCTCCTCCGGGCAGGGGCTGTCTGCTCTCCCCTAGAACGCAGCGTGTGTTGCATACGTATGTAGTGTGCACATATGCATATGCCGCGGATATACACCGGGACACGCGTGCATAATAGCCATTGCTCTGGGCTTCGTGGTGGCCGTCGGAGGGGCGGCCTGTGCGATCTGATTCTTCTAAGAAAAAGTAACTGTTCAGTTTTGGGCAAGGAGAAGGGATGCACTTTGACGCCTTTTGAAAAATGCTAGCCCGGGAAGCAGCAGCAGGAGGTAAACAGAAACCAAAGGGGCAGAAGGACTTGTTTTTTCTCCAGGCACAGGCTGGGGCTCCTCTGGGACCCCGCAGACGGGAGACAAGGTCTGCCTGTCCGGAGCGCCCGGCCTCGGGCAGCCTGCGCCGCAGGAGTCGCCATTTGTCCTACCCGGGGAGGGCGAGCGCGTGCGGGCCCAGGGACGCATCCGAGCCGCGCCGCGCGCCGCCCCGGGGGCCCCGGTCCCGCAGCCCGCGTTCCAGGAGGTGCCCCCGCGGGCCGGCGCACAACCGCGTCCCGCCCGAGTCCCCCGCCGCCCGCCAGGGACGCGCCTGGCCGGGCGGGTGAGCAACTTACTTAACGTGTTGGCTTCATGGGAGCCGTTGACTTTGCCATCCGGGTAGATCTGCAGATGGAAACCGATGCCCACTCTGCAGTAGAGGCTGCCGGTCCGGCGCCCCGAGGGGCTCCACTGGAAACTGCTCTGCTCCAAGCCGCTGCCTTGGCCGCCGGGAGAAGCCCCGGGGGAGGAGGGGGCGGAGGAGGGGGAGGAGGACGCCGTGTCCCCGCCGCTCGGGCCGCTGCTGGCGCCTGCCGGGCTCCGACCGGTGGCCGCGGGTCCGGGCTGCCCTTTGGCGGCGACGTGCTTCTCCCCGCGAGCCCAGGCGCTGAGGATGAGGTGGCTGAGGAGGAGGAGGAGGAGGAAGGGCAAGCTCATTCTTCCAGCCGCCGGGTGTCTAAGTGCATCTTGCAGGGCTGGTTCTGGGCTCCGCGGCCCCCGCGCGGCTGCGTGCCTCTGGCGCTGCCCCCCTCGCCGCCCCGGGTGGACATAGCCTCGGGGAAGAGAGGGAGGGAGGGAGAGGCCACTCGAGCGGGTGTCGGCGCCGCCCCGGGATATTTATAACGCGGGTGATCTCACTGCTCGGCGCGCGCCTGCGAAGCCTCCCCTCACCCGCCGCTGCGTGCGCTCTCCGGCCGCTGCGCGCAGGGAGCTCGCGGCCCCGGGGCGGGGGTGCGCGGGCGGGAGGGGGTGCGAGAGTGAGTGCGAGGGGAGGCCGCGCGGAGAGGAGCTGCGCCCCGCCGCCGGGCACGCGCGCACCCGGGCCACGCACCCCAGCAGTGCCGCGCGCCGCGAGCCGCCGCGCGCCGGAGCCAGTGCGGCCGGGGGTGGGCTCCGCGCGCGTCCGAGTCCTCCGGGGCAGCGACCGAGGCGGGGGTCTAAGCGTGGAAGCGGGTTCGCGTCCTCGCCCACCTCCGCGGCACGCCTGCGCCCCAGCGACGCACTCCTGCCCACCCGGACCCGGTTTCCAGGCTCCCTTCCCGCCCAGCACCGCCCCCGGCTGGGAATCCCCGGGGAACCAAGTCCGGCCGAGAGCCTCGGGCGCTGCCCAGGGCGGGCGGCGGGGGACCAGCCCAGGATTCCCAGCTTGGGAAGCCTCTGGGCCGCGCGGCAGCAGGCGGAGGCTGGTCTTCTTCCTGCTGTTGTCTCCGGTTTATTAAACAGCTAAGGAGCGGGCTTATTTGGCATTCAGAGAGCCACCTTGAGCCATCGGGCCACGATTCGAGCTACTTTCCTGCAGGAGACTGGATCGCGCCAAACAGTTTGCCGACTCGCTCTTCCTTGTGGGAAGCTTTCGGTCTGGGTCGGGGGTGAGGGCAGCGGACGCGCACGGCGCTCGGAGAGGGGCATGGGGGCTAGGTCTGGGCACCGGCGCCTGTGGCTGGCTGTCCAGTTGTCCTCTCTCACCCCAAGATCCCCTTGGCAGGAAGGATTAGCTAAGGGCTCGCTTCGGCTTTCTCAGAGCCGCGGTTGACTCAATGAATGATTGATGACGCGCGCGCCGGGCTTCAGGAAACCTGAGAACCGAGAATTTCCGTGTGGGCCGTGCCCCTACTGTCACTTATCTGAGAAATATACCTCACTTGCATTCTTGGAATATTTGTCTGAACACCTGTTTGGAGATTTAAATTACAGCCTGATACATTATTCATTGGTCATTTTAATGAAAAGGCTGTAATTTTGCCCGATAAGGTCAAGGCACAGAAGCTAAGTTGATGTTAAGTTACAGCTTTATCCATTACTGAATACCCACTTCAGAGCTCCTCTCTCAATAATGAAAAGCTTGTGACTTTCAGGATCGGAAATCTCCCGCGACTACCACACTTTACATCCAGGTAGCTATAAAACCGAGTGACCTGCACAGTTCGGGGAAGCCACCGTGGGGACAGAGATCATATCGCACATGGATGTGGGCCGCTTGGACACAGGCCCCTGATACACCATAAAGATTCTGTCCTGGGCGCCTGGGTGGCTCAGTGGGTTAAAGCCTCTGCCTTCGGCTCAGGTCATGATCCCGGGGTCCTGGGATCGAGCCCCGCATCGGGCTCTCTGCTCAGCGGGGAGTCTGCTTCCTCCTCTCTCTCTGCCTGCCTCTCTGCCTACGTGTGATCTCTGTCTGTCAAATAAATAGATAAAATCTTAAAAAAAAAAAAAAGATTCTGTGCTGGGCTGAACACCCCTCCTCTTTACACTGTTGTAGCCTCGAGCTCTGTGCTTCTGGCTTTAACTGGTGTGGGCAGGCGGTGTCCCGAGGCCGCCCTGCAGGCGCATGTAGGGAACAGACGGCAGTCCCTCAGAGCGGTGTACCTCACCCAAGTTGTCTCTTTCCCCAGCGAATGACTGTGGGAAGCTAACCTGGGCGGGTGATGTGCCCTCGGCAGGTGATGCCCTTGGTTCAGTGACAAAGCTGTCCCAGTTAAAGGCCCAGAGGTAGGTGCTGCCGGATGCCCTCATTAAGTTCCCTTTGGTGTCACACAATCTATCCCGTGCCTCATGGGGCAAAGATTTTTCCAAACAAATCCAGTTCCTCCTCCCTAGGAGTCTGCTGAGAGAGGAGCACTCCTTGCCCCAGACTCACTACCAGCCTCTTCCCAGAACCTGGGGAGCCAAAGACCATTTGGCTGAGCTTCTGGAGGCTGGAATTGGGCCTCTTGTCTTTTTCCTTTCTTTCGGCTTCTCAAGTCACACCCCCACTGGAACAACGGGTTTTTTGTTTTGTTTTTTGTACCCCTCTTTTCCGCTGCAAGAGTCCAGTAGAGGACCAAACTTTTGTCTAGAGGTGACCCAGGAAGGCCTAGACGTCAGCCTGGGCTTGAGTCCCGCTCAGCTGAAGCTGGCGAGGTGCTCTTACGCTTTCTCTGGGATCCGAGGGGGACTTGAGGAGGGGGCGAGTATTCCCTAAGACAAGAGACGTGACCAGCTCTGGTGGGAAGTGACTGAACTGGGCAACCCTGAGCCCAGGTTCCTTTTGGGCTCTCTGCGAGACTGGGGCGGAGGTGGGGGGCGGAGCGCGCAGAGCAGAGCCCTCCTGTGTGCAAGCAAGCACGGTGGGGCCCCCCAAACTTTAACGTCTATAACAAGAGTTAAACACGTATTTGTTCATTAAAAAAGAAGAAGAAGAACCAGAAGTAGTGAAGGAAGACAACGCGGCACGCGTTTCCTGCGCGAAGCCTGCAACGCCCCCCCATGCCCCCCAGGCCCGCAGCTTAGCAGAGGCCGGAGCCGCGGCCCTGCGGTCCCCCGCGTGCCCGCCCCGCCCGCCCCGCCCGCGCCCTGCGCCGCGGACCCCGCTGAGCCCCGCTCCCCGGAAGGCTTCTCCCTGCACCGGCTCGGCTCCCCCAGGCGGTACTTGTCCCCGAACCCCCTCCAGGAGAGCGCCAGCCACTTTTCTCTGGTTACTTCGGGGACCCTCGACCCCTCCCCTCCCCCGCCCACCTGCGGCCGCGGGGCCGGGTCAGGGTCTCCCCCCGCGCGGCCGACGCGCACCCACGGCCGGGGCGCGGGCCCGGGAGCAGGCGCACGCCGCCCGCAGCTCGCAGACGTAAAGCACACGGTCCTCGAGCGCGAGTGTCCACTCCTCGACACCCGCTCCCCAGCACCCGAGCTTTCCTTCTAGACCTTTCCCAGCTGTGTCTGAGAAACCAGATGGCCAATCTCACGTCCTCTGTTGCTCACGGCGGCCCCCAAGCCCCCAAGGAGGAGGAAGTCGGGGTGGGGGTCCAAGCCCGAGCTCCCCTCGCTGGAGGGAGACGCTCGCAGTTTCCACCCTTGCTCGGGCTGTAGACGGAGGCCAGTTTCGCAGCGAAGGCCGGTGCCGGGTCCGTCCTACCTGCGCCGCGCTGGGACCGAGGCAGGGCAGGAGGGAAGCAGTGCGGCAGGGTGGGCAGCCCTGGGCAGTGCGCGCCCGAGTCCGGAGGGGCTCCCCGCCCTGGACCTGAACCGGCCCGCCTCGCGCCCTGGACCTGAACCGGCCCGC